>JAUKPQ010112075.1:0-15491 GCA_032273045.1 Chloridella minuta | reverse complement strand
CGGGGTTCGTATAGTGGTAATACCTTAGCCTTCCAAGCTAATGCTGAGAGTTCGATTCTCTTACCCCGCTCCATTTTTCGTTAACTATAAAAGGTATATTATGGCATTAGGTTTAAGTCGTGGTCCTCAGATTGACACAGATAAATGTGTTGAGATGTCAGGCGGTAATCGGTTTGATCTAGTTATTATGGCAGCTGCTCGTTGTCGTGAATTGGCTAGAGAACATCGTAACGCTGAACGTGGATACCAACTAAATGCACCAGTTACTGCTCTGCTTGAGTTTCAGACAGGCAAGATTGGACGTGAGTATATTAGAAAAGTTAGATAAGACTATCGTAGACCTATGCTAAATACAAGTAGAGGTCTACATTATGAAAACTTATAACTGTCTACATTGTAAAGAAGAAGCAACCTGGGGAAGAAGCAAGACTAACAAATTTTGTAGTAATGCTTGTCAAGGTTTGTTCAAATGGTTTAATGAAACTAAACCGGATATTATTGCCGGCAACAGAAGCGAACCAGGAACACTTAAAAAGTTTCTTATTGAAGAAGTAGGTGAACATTGTGTTGAATGTGGACAAGAAGGTACTTGGAATAACAAGTCTCTTGTGCTACAATTAGATCACATAGACGGAGATAGTGATAACAACTATCCAAAGAATATAAGATTGCTTTGCCCCAACTGCCATACTCAAACAGAGAATTTTGGTAGCAAAGGCAAAGGAAGTAGATACAAAAAGATTACAAAGCGTAATCAGTATCTAAGAGAGTATAAAACGGGTCCTTAACTCAGTTGGTAGAGTGTCTGCCTTACACGCAGAATGTCGTCAGTTCGAACCTGGCAGGACCCACCAGTTAATCGGAATGTAGCGCAGCCTGGTTAGCGCATCTGCTTTGGGAGCAGAGGGTCGAAGGTTCGAATCCTTCTATTCCGACCATTAGTTATCGCGGGGTACGTCAGAGGTCAGACTATCAGGCTCATAACCTGGGAGACGGAGGTTCGAATCCTTCCCCCGCAACCAATACCTAAGCGGGTATGATGTAATGGTAACCTATAACTTTGCCAAAGTTAATTTGCGAGTTCGATTCTCGCTACCCGCTCCAAATACGCCCTCACCCACTGCAACATAGTTGTACGGTGAGGTTTTCTCTTGACCAATTCACAAAAAGAAAGTATAATAGATACATGTATAAGGTAATAAGCAAAATAGGACTTACACTGAATGTATGTCCAACACTCAATGAAGCAATGGCATTTGCCAAGACTGTCGGAATGTTTGTGACTATCAAAGGTCCAGACTTCGAAGTGTGCGGTGTATTCGGAGTTGACACTGTTAAGGACGGAAAGTGTCCAGATGGTGTTGACTACGATTGGGACAAGGCTAGCCGTATTGGCCGCGTTAAAAAGGAACGAGTTTGTCATATTGATTGACTTTTTATTATATATTGTGTATAATAGTTGATCTAAAGAGTAAGTAAATTTAAAGGAACTATATGAGTATAAAAAGTCTGAGTCGTGGTACATCTATTGATACCGAAAAATGTGTAGAACTAACTGGTGGGAATCGATTCAACCTAGTGTTGATTGCATCAACACGAGCCAAAGAACTTTCTCGTAATCATAGACATGCCGAAGGTAAAGGGCAACTAAATGCCCCAGTAACTGCGTTACTTGAAATTCAAGATGGAAAAATTGGAAAAGAGTATCTCGGTCGTGTTCGTTAACTTAGATAGGGTAATATCATGCCATGGATTCAAAACGTTGCACTAAGCGACATTAAAAAAGGGTTTCATATCAACCCAGGCGAGAACGCCATGCTGATTCAAATTGTGGATCCACCTGGCGACTTTCCTACACCGTTGTACAAGTTTAAAGAAGTTCATCAGTTTGAATTTCTAGATATTGAAGAAAAAGACGAGTGCCTAGAAGAAGCAATGCGTTGCAGTCACGAGCAAGCCGCCGAGTTGGCGCAACTGTTACAACACGCACTGGACAATCATATGAATGTGATTGTTCATTGTGTAGCAGGTGTGTGCCGTAGTGGAGCAGTATGCGAGGTTGGCGTTATGATGGGCTTTGATGACACAGAAGTGTTCCGCAGTCCTAACCTATGTGTCAAGCATCGTATGATGCGGCATTTGGGTTGGACCTATGATGAGAACGAGCCCCATACCATTAACGGTATAGGGCTCGATCCGGATTGGACTAATAACAACGAGAAGGTGTTTACACTTGCAGGAGCAAGACGTGAACGTAGACTAAGAGAAAGAGACGGCGATATATGAAAATTAAATTTGATAAAGATACAATGCCCGACGAACTTTACAATGCTCTTTTACAGCATTTTGTAAATGAAGCAGTAGGCCTAGGTGCAGAAGTAAACAAGTTTACCGAATTTAACAATTGGATTGTAGAATGCGAATGCAACTCTAAAGATTCAGTTCATTAATCTGTTATAAAATTTAAGAAAGGAGGGCAATATGCCTAGTGTATTTTTAGTCAGCGATACGCACTTTGGTCACACTGGTGTATGTCGCTTCACACGTAACGATGGTGTTACAAAATTACGTCCATGGGATGATGCTGAAGAAATGGACGAAGCAATGGTTAAGGCATGGAACGAACGAGTAAAGCCCACTGACAAGGTCTACCATTTAGGTGACGTTGTCATTAACCGCAAGGCATTAAAGATTATGTCTCGGTTAAACGGGGACAAAGTCTTAATCCGTGGTAACCACGATATCTTTAGGGACGACGATTATCGTATGTACTTTAGAGAGTTACGAGCATACCATGTTATGAACGGAATGATTTTGAGTCATATTCCTTTACATCCAGAGAGCCTTGGTCGATTTGGCGTAAACATACACGGGCACTTACATGCTAATCGTGTTATGTTACCCGGGTTTGGGGGCAAGATCACTGACATAGTAGATACTCGTTATCACTGTGTTTGCGTGGAACAAACCCCAGACTTTGCTCCTATTTTGTTTGAAGATGTTATTAAACGCATCGAAGAAGAAGGCGGTGAAGTTGGTTTTAGGAGCGGTAATGGACCAACAATGTAAACTGTATGTTCTAGTAGGAGTGCCAGGTAGCGGAAAATCTACCTGGTTCCGAAACCAAGAGTGGACAGACAAATGTTATTACATTTCTACGGACAAGCACGTTGAAGCCTATGCAGAAGCACACGGCAAGACATATAGCGAAGTATTTGCTGACTATATGCCCACTGCCGTTGAAAATATGGTCGAAGAAGTTATTCGTGCTCGTGAGGCAGGTATTGATATCTTTTGGGATCAAACTTCTACTACAATTGCAAGTCGTGCTAAAAAGTTTCGTATGCTTCCAAACTATTACAAAATTGCTGTAGTATTTGAAACACCTGAGCCGGAGGTGTTGTCAGAACGTTTGGCTAATCGGCCTGGAAAAGAAATCCCCTGGAATGTAGTACTTGATATGATTAATGGATTTGAAATGCCTTCTAAAGAAGAAGGATTCGATGAGATTTGGTACGCTGTATAACAACGGTCCTTAGTTCAATGGATAGAATGCTTGGCTTCGAACCAAGCGGTGTGGGTTCGATTCCTGCAGGGCCGGCCAAGGAAAAATATGAAAAATAAATTTATAAAATTATATATGGATTGGGCAAGTCGAACCGCTCAGTTAAGTCACGCACGTAGACTTCAAGTAGGCGCCGTTATTGTAAAAGACGACAGCGTAATCAGTTACGGCTACAATGGTATGCCTGCAGGTTGGGATAACAACTGCGAAGATGTTGAATGGTGCAGTGCTGGTGGCTGGCTTGATCCCGATGAGATTGTAGAACGTTGGCCATATGAAGGATCTTATCTAGATGCGGATAGCAATATTATGCAAGGTCGCTATCGTCTTAAAACTAAACCAGAGGTATTACATGCTGAATCAAACGCTATTGCAAAATTGGCGAAGTCTAATAACAGTGGTAATGGGGCTGACTTATTTGTTACTCACATGCCTTGTATGGAATGTTCCAAACTTATTTTTCAGTCAGGCATTAGTCGTGTATTCTATAGTGAAAACTATAGAGATGATAGTGGAGTAAAATTTTTAGAAAAGAGTGGCGTAGAGGTAGTAAAAGTAGATAGTTAATTAAATTTCCATTAATTTTTTATAATACGCTTCTTTTCTGTAATTTGTTTTCTCATCTAATGCTATAGTTATTTGATCTTGAGATACACTCGGGTCCTTGAGCATTCCGAGTATATCTTCAATTTTATATCCTAAATTTAAAACTCTACCCATCCATGTGGCAGCACCTAATTTAGCCTTCTGTCCAACTCTTGGATCTTTATATATTTCAGACACTAATTTACACGCTTGTGTAAAATTCATATTTTCATTTTCCCAAGGCTTGTTTTCGTGCAGTATGTATCCAAACTTTTTAGGATCTCTATCAATCTTACTCGTTGAGCGGCCGTCATCTTCTGATCTAATAAACAATGGTAAAAATCCAAAAACATCTAGATCACATTCATCACTCACTAACCAATCAACAGTTTCAAGCATACTTTCTCTATTTTCCCCAGGCAGGCCGACAATAAATTGACTGCTAGTTACAATATTACCCTTCCATGTTTCGGCACAATGTGCTAACGCAGCCTTGGTTCTCACCTTGCCTAACCCTTTACCAATTTTCTTACCTGCTATATCGTTCATTGTTTCGATGCCAAATGCAATACTAACGGCACCACTTTCTTGTATCATGTCTCGCATTTGCGGATGTGCATGTATTAGATCCAATCTTGCATAGCTAGTATATGTAATTTTAAATGGCAACGAAGTGAATACTTTATGAATCAATTCCATCTTAGGAAGACTTTCATTAATCAATTCATCTGAAACCATGTAATGGGTCGTTCTGTAAAGTTCATAATTTCGCAATAGTTCATCCCTTAATGAATCTTCTGCTTTCTGCCAATCACCGATCTTTTTACCTATTAAATCAAAATGGCAATATGCACAACTAAAAATACAGCCACGTGCTACTTCAATCGGCAAACATTCTCCAGGTAATATAATATCTTGTGGTTGATATATAATTTTACTTGTTGCAAATTGTTCCTGTGAGTAAAAGTATTCGGGACTACTACCATCAATAACTTTACACGGAGAATCTTTTATTAATGGTAAATTATTACCGTATAATAGATGCTCAACTAGTTTAACAATAGCAATATCTCCTTTATTAATTACAGCATAATCAATAAAATTCCAACCGGCATTTCTGTTAACTCGAGCGCCACCTACTACTGTTTTAATTTTAGAATTTTTTGATTTTGCGTAATCTAATAGACTTTCAACCTCACTATCAGGACGACCAAAATTATAAACAATAGAATCTTTACTGCCATATAAACCTACTCGTTTTTCCATCAGAGTGCAACTGAATCCAATAAGAATAGTGTTACTGGTTACAAATTTGTTTATAATATTTTCAAGTTCTTGATAAGTGTATCTGCTGAAAAGGTCAACTACCTGACAGGTATATCCAGCATTTCTAACTTCAGTGGCAACTTTATATGTGCCTGCATACTTACCGTATCCAACAGTGTCTGCAACATCAGTAAATAGAATTACATTCATAAAATATTAATTCTCCAACCATTCGATTGATTTCCAATCAAATTCAAAATCTGTATCAATCAGTTCATATATTACCCATTGTTTTGTATATTGTATAGTTACCGGAAACATTACTTCATTTAATCCGTTATAGAAAATATGATGAGGTTCTCTGCTATCGATACGATTTTTCTTTTCACCGAGTCTTCTTCGTTTGAATACCTGAATTAAATTTTTGTTATATTCATTAAACGATAAGAGAGTCATTTTTATTTTATTTTTTAAACACCAGTCCTTGTGCAACGGTAACAAGAATTCTCGCAAAATTGATTGGTGTCTATATTTGTCATCAGTCCACACACGCACTCCACCAATACCAATAAACTTATTAAACTGGCTGATATAAACTCCACCACATGCAACAACGTTTGCCTCATCAAGAAGTATATAGAACTCTCCATTAATGCCATTGAATCTATCAGTCTGTTCTAAAATGTAAGGTAATGTGTTAGTATTGTTAATCCAATTGTCATCCCACATATTAGTATATGCTGGAGTGTTTGTATTTTTAATTGATTTTAAATATTCAAAAAAACTTTGTTTTTCAATACAAGTTAATGAACTATAAGTTTTATGTGATATCATACCGGAAGATGTTAGGACATGATATTTATATCTATAAATATCGACATGAAAGAATTATACAAACCTATTCAGATTCCAAATCTTATTAAATTCCAGCAAGAGTTATTAGGCGCCATTGATCACGATTATACAAACATTACAACGAATTCTGCTTTTACATACTCAATACACCACATGCAAAAGAAGTGTCCCGAATTTATGAATTGGCTGTTATCAAAAAGTAAAATTTCAATTAGGTTATTACGGTATTATATAACCCCTCCCCATTCTAGTGCAGCAGCTCATATTGATGGCATTGATCCTAGATTACCATTTGGTTTGAATATTCCATTATCGGGAACAAGAAACACATATCATACCTACTACGACACTACAGAAGATAACTTAACAGAATTTTCAAGCGAAACAAAGGTTCGAGGATTTTACGGAGCGATGATTCCTAAAGATATTTCTAAACTAACAATATTAGAAGAATTGGAACTTATTGAGCCACACGTTATTAATAACGAGGTTCTCCACGGCATACGTAATGATTCAGACGAGTTTAGGGTTATGTTTACTGTACGATGGGCAGTTCATCATACGATGTGGAGAAATATAGAAGAAGTAATAGATACCACAGGATTATTTAATGAATAGTCCTTGGACTTTTTTAAATTCACCAACTCCGTTCATTGAGGAACTATACACCCTAGCAAGGTCAATTGAATATAATATTACTCCTAATAAATTATTTAGGGGAGTTGTTCCGTTAGAACTTGAGCAGAAAATTGCCAAGTTTTATGATTTAGATATAGGGGTAGGAATATATAAAACTCCACCTGGATGGAAATACATCTTTCATAAAGACAACACAAGAAACTGTGCGCTTAATCAGTTGTTATGTGACCCTAATCCAAAGTATGTTAATCAAATGTTTATAGACGGAGAAATGGTAAGCATTCCCTATAGAACAGATAGACTATGTTTAATAAACACAAACATACCACATAATGTTCAAAATAATACAACTGATACAACTAGATATTTACTCAATGTAAGTGTTAACAATTTTGTAACATATAATACCATTAAATCTCATTTAAAAGACAAGGGCTTTATCTACTAATAAATAGCTGCATGAAATACATTGCAGCATCTGCACATAGTCTTACTTTCATCCAATTGATTTCCACCATCGGAACAATACTCGGATTTTGGTACTTTGATTATACACCTATAGATATTTGGATAATCTTTATAGGATACTTCCTTTACAGCGGAGTAGGTGTTAGCATGATGCTACATAGGTATTGGACTCACAAAAGTTTTGAGTTTAAGAGCACTACACTAATGTGGGTTTGTACATGGTTTGGATTAATGGCAGGCAGAGGTAGTGTTATAGGTTGGGTTCATGTGCATAGAGAACATCATGCATTTAGCGATACAACAAAAGATCCACATGCACCTAACATCAACGGATGGCGTGTGTTCTTTCCCCACTTACTAGACTATGGTAAACAATTTAATCCTAGGCTAGTTAGGGATTTACTAAACAAGACCCAAAATAACTTTAACAAATATTATATGTTGTTGATTATAGGATGGGTATTACTTCTAGCACTTGTAGATATTAGACTAGCATACTTTGGTTGGTTTGTTCCAATTGCAATAACGCAGTTTGTTCTTAACAGCTTTATCTACTTCGGACATAGTTATGGTTATCGAAACTACGATCATAGAGACGAAAGTAAGAATCTCTGGCCATTTGGAATTCTACTATGGGGAGAAGGGTGGCATAACAACCATCATAAAAATCCTAGCAAATGGAGTATGCAAGAGAAGTGGTGGGAGATTGATCTTATAGCACCAGTAATAAAGGTAATTAAAAAATGAAATCTAGTACTCGAGGGGCACAATTATTTGTTCTGCTATCTTTGGTAGGAACAATAGCAGGTATATACACTTACGGAATTACTGTAGAATCAATATTATTAATGCTAATTGGATATTTTACCTACGGTTGTTTAGGTATTGTTGTTACATTCCATAGACAACTCACACACAACTCTTATAAAACACATCCATTAGTTAGTAAGTTATTCTCCTTACTAGGATGTCTTGGAGGTACAGGTAGCCCACTAGCATGGGTTGCAATACACATCAATCATCATTTAAAAAGTGATAAAATTAACGATCCTCACAGTCCGTTACATAAAGGTATTAAAATATTTGCGCTTAATTACGAACACGAAGTCGATGCTACAACTAAGTGGAAGATGCGTAAATTAGTTACGGATCCGTTCCATCAATTTTTACATAGATATTATTTTGGTATTATTATTGTTTGGAGCTTGTTGTTATATGCTATCGGCGGGTTCTATCTAATGATATTTTTACACTGGGCTCCTGCGTTTATTACAGCGTTTATGAGCAACATGGTAAACTACGTAGGGCATAAACCAACATGGTGGGGAGCATCTAGGACATACAACTTAAATGATCAAAGCACTAATAATTGGCTATGGTCTATTCCTAGTTGGGGAGAATCGTGGCATAACAACCATCATCGCTATCCTAAGAACTTTAGTACAGGCCAAGGCCGCCAGCTAGATATCTCAGCACTCATAATTAGACTAATAAAAATTTAATAGAAATTATTAAACCAGATTGCATATTGCTATACAGTAATATAAACAACTACTTTTAAATAAAATATAATGTTCTATAAAGATAATTGGATGTCGTGGAAATATGATGACACAGAGTATGGCACTAAAACTGCGATCAATACTCCGTTTATCTTAACTTTGAAAAAAACTGTAACATTCCCCGTAAAATCATATTACGAGGAACTATATGAAAATGCTCGTAACATTAGAGACACTATATCTGGTCCGTTAGATCTATTATTTTCAGGGGGGATTGATAGCGAGGTTGTGCTACGCCTGTATAACGATTTAAAGATTCCTATAAACATATTCATATTCAAATATGAAAATAATCTAAACTATAAAGAATTTAACCACGCCATAAAAATATGTACTGACTTAAACGTCAAGTATACAGTCATTGATTTTAATGTGGAACGTTTTTTTGAAAATGATGCTTACGATATATGGACTAAATGCAATTGCAATTCCAGTGGATGGTTACCTCATATGAAGATGACTGAATATTTAGACAACACTCCTATATTCGGAAGCGGTGATCCGTATTGGCGTAAGCAAGATTCGGGAGAATGGAAATTTGAAATAGATGAAGGGGCCAAATTTTGGACGTTGTATCATAAGAAGATAAACAGAATAGCCGTTACAGACTGGTACGAATACAGACCAGAAATTATCCTTAGTCACATGCAACTACCTAGGATCCATAATCTTATACATGACTATTTGCCTGGAAAAACATCATCGTTTAGTAGCAAGGCACTAATACATCGGGATCACTGGGATGATATAGTATTACGTCCTAAGATGGTTGGATTTGAAAAAGATATGATGCCTTCTAAAGATTCTAAACCTGATTTTATGTTAGAATTTGAAAGACAATATACTAGCAAGGTTATAACAGATACTTACCGATATCTCAAATCGGAAATTACCGATTTACTTTATGTTGCTTGACCCACTTGCCAAAATGTACACAATGGTCTTCTAGTCTATTGTGCGGGGTCATAAGAGGATAGTACGGACCTTTTTGTTTCTCAATGGCTTCAACATCTTCAAGGAATACATCTTCTAAGGTTTCAAACTCTTCACGTTTTTCATCTGTTGTCTCGGGTGCATAGTAAAATTGAGTAATCCAATCAAACCCAAATTCATTGTTTATATCGTTGGGGATAGTGTAATTTACCGACACGCATCCTTTCGACCATTCTACAAACGTAAATGGATATACAAACAACCACCAACCTGTGCTACATGTTTGCAATATCCACCCATCGCCGTGTTCCATGCCAACGCTGTCTAAGTCTGTAACTTTTGCCAGTTCAGGATGTATGACATGTTCTCCTTGCCGTATATGCAATAAGTCTGCTTGAATTTCCATCATCCAAAGCCAACTACCTTTGCTCGATCCTTGACAAGAATGGCTGTATTCTAAATTAGTCTCTTTGGAAAGATCATCTACCCAGAAATGATCAGGCTCTGTAAAGTTTTTTAAAATTAGTCCGGACCGCCCTTGAGTTGCAGAACTGCAATTTAATTTTCTAGTATTATTAACAGGCTTACCGTCTTGCTCCCATTCAAACCCGTGAAATTTGCATACTATGTTTTCTATATTTGTTCCTGGTTCGGCTAGCGGATACATTCTATGTGGACAAAATCTATTGAATAAATTAATAAACCCCGCGCCTTTATTGAGAATATATTCCGGTACAACAAAGTTACCTTTGCCTAGTGCTGAGATGTGGGCTAATATTTTAGGAGTGTGAGTGAACATATAAATATTTATAGTAGCGCATAAAACAGGCTAATAATTAATGACATATGCTAGTTTTTTCAATTGTAGGTATCCTATAATTTCAGTTCCGATGACCCTAGTATCGGATGTTAAACTGGCGGTGGCGGTACATAGTGCAGGTGGATTTCCTAGTATAGCGTCAACTAATTATTATAAAGGCGCAACAATAGACTTACAGTTATTAGAGGCTGAGTTATTAAAATTTGCAGACATTTCCGGATCTACAGATGTGTTAATAAATTTAGACAAAGAAGTATTACTTGAAGACAGACTTACTAACTTTATAATAGATAATAATTTTAAATTTATAGAATTATTTGGTACTCCGATAGATCCTAAAATTAAAGATCAAATAGCGTTGCATATTCAATTTTTAAAAGAAAGACATGGTGTTAAGATTATATTTAAATCTCTTAAAAATCCGCATCACCTAAACCAAGGAACAATCATACTTAAAGGTCCGGACGGAGCAGGAAGAACAAATCTTACTTCAGGAACGCTTGATGAAAATTTTGATAGAATTAAAAATACATATCCTTCTATTAATATTATTCCTAGTGGGGGGATAAGCACAAGAGAAGATGTAAGGCATTTTATGGGTAAAGGTTCTCTAGCCGTAGGAATAGGTACATTACTGGCAATGTCTGAAGAGAGCCCAATTGCACACGACACAAAGATGAAATTATTAAAAATAACGTCTAATGATGTAACTACATTTGGAAATTTAAACATTCAAGGAGTTCGACTTGGGGATATATCAAATGATTCAGACAATTATACTCGATCATTATATAAAGGAATACGATCGGCTAATGAAGGGGCAATCTTTGTAGGCAAAGGCATTAATAAGGTGTCTGCAATAAAACCTGTAAAAGATATTATAGAAGAACTTGTACAAAATGACTATCAATAAAAAGTTAGGGTATTATACTTGTAACAATCTAGAATTTGAATCTAAAATACAAGCATACATTTATTCTTTACAGGTACATAAACCAGTTCAGTGGGTTTTTAATGATCAAGAATTTAGATCTCATGATTGGACTATTGAACCAACAGAAACACTAGATCATCTATACGACCGACGTGCAAGAGATCTACGCGAAAAATACGATTACTTAATTTTAAGTTATAGTGGTGGTAGCGATAGCCATCAAATTTTAATGAGCTTTATTAGGCAAGGATTACTGATAGATGAGATTATTGTTAATACATTAGAAAAAGGGTGGAAACCATTTACAGTATTAGATCCCACAAACACTTCAAGTTTCAATTCTGGTGCAGAACATCAACTACAAACAATACCTCGTCTGAAAGAAATTGAAAAATTTATTCCTTGTACAAAGATCACAATATGCGATCTAACTGATAGTGTGCATGAATCTTTTTTAAAAGCAGGTGATGCAAGTTGGGTAATGGAAAAACGTGAAGCACTCAATCCAATTGGTATTACTAGGTTTAATTACATATACTTTGACGAAGTCAGGAAAAGGTTTGACAAAGAGAAAAAAATTGGTATCATACTTGGGGTCGAAAAACCTAAGAGCGCCATTCATGATGGGAAATTTTACATTAGGTTTAATGATAGGTCTGCCAACATGGTTACTATCATTAATCATATTAAAGATTATGACAACAGTGTAATTGAATACTTTTACTGGAGTCCGGATTGTATTCCTATTTTAATTAAACAAGGACATATAATTAAACGTTGGTTGGAAGCGAACCCCCAATATCAAGTGTATTGGAATAGCAATACTATAAGCTACAAAATAGCAAGACTGTGGCATGAAAGGTTGCTCAGGGATGTAATATACCCAAGTACATGGAACAACAATTGGTTCCAAGTTGATAAAGCCACTAAGGATTGGTATAGCGAATTCGATAACTGGTTTATTGAGGGTGCGGAAGGAACACGAGCAAAACACATTTGGAACGAGGGTGTTTCATATATACAAACAACCCTTTCCCCATTTTTAAGAATTAACGAAGATACTGATAAGCCCGATGGTCTTCAGTCGTTTGCTAAATCTTTTATTATCGGACACATTAACCAGAAACTTTAATTTTATTTTCTAAGATAAATTTTCTAATTGCATCGTTAGATCGTAAGCATTTTTGTATTTCTTGAGAATCAATACTAGTCTTAGGAAACAGTCCCATATCTTCTAATGATGATTTAAAACCTTGCGATTGAAATGCCATTGATAAATCAGTAGCCCATTGTTTTTTAACTACATAGTCTGTAGTGCGGGGCGTAATAACTGAGAGATATACAGAGAATGGAAATACTTCCTTAAATTCAGACTCCCAAGTCGGTGCTTGATTATTCACAGGATGGCTTAACAACAACAATTTTAACTTTGGGTTATCTAAATGCTGACGTATAGTAGGAAAATTAGCAAACATACAATCAACATGACCGCCTATTAAATCAGTAACTGATGTATTTCCTCCCTGGGCGTATGGTACAATAATGTACTGTATTTTAAGTTTAGTTAATAACACTTCTGTAGAAAGGTGTTCCGAACTACCGTAGCCGCCAACTGCAAATGTTAACGGTTTTGAGTATGACATAAGTGTTTTGATATTTTTTATATCTAAGTTTTTGTTGCATACTAATGCAGATGGCATAATTCCAACCGTGGCAATCACTTCAAGATCATCTACTGTATATGGAAGATCTGTAAAATTAATAGGATTGGTAACAAACACCTGTGGCATTGTAGCAAGCATCATAGAATTAACTGACATCATATGCTGGATAGCAATCTTGCCTGCGGCTCCCGGTCGATTAACAACTATGGTATTTTTGCCGGGAAGTTCTCTTGCAATAAATCTAGTAACAATATCGCTTACACCTCCCGGGGCATGCATCACTGTAAATTCAACAGGAGATGCAACTGCATTAGATAAAAATGTTAATAATGTAATTATAGATACAACTAGTTTATTCATGAGGTATTTATAGTAATGGATAATTGGCGGATAAATATTAATATGTATTTTGCTAAACTCAACCTTCCTCAAATTCCAGAAGAATTTATAGAGTCGTGCCTTGCAAATATTTCTTTAATAAATACTGATCCTAGTTTAGCAGTAATTAATTCATACAGAAGTCCGCCAAACCGTGCAACGACCCTCCCTACTAATGTCATTCAGTGGTTATTAAAAAATGTATTCGAACCTAACTTTTTTCCATTAGATGAAGAATTAACAAAACCTCTATTAAATGTTACAAAATATTCAGAATATATACAAAATCCGAAATGGCATGGTTCTCAAGGAAAACACATTGATATAGGACGGAATTGGGCATTAAATTATTATTTTGATTTAGGTGGGGAAAATACCAAATTACAATGGTGGGCGCCTGATAGGACAGCGGTCATAGCAGAGACAACAGTTAAACCACTCACTTGGTATCTATTAAAAGTTGATATATTACATGCTGTTAGAAACATTGAAAAAAATAAAATGAGAATTTTTATCTCTGCAGGATGTAACGGTCAAAGTGAACTATACTTTAAAAATGTAATAGACGTTGATTCAGTTATTAATTAAATATACAAAAGGAAAATAGATATGTATAGAAGAACACAAATTTTTACATTGCCCGAAGGGTCAACAGCAACACACTGGACGTATCCAGTAGACCATTGTAATAAATTTTCTAGTGAATATGCTGAGACTAGGGTATACGGAGAACGAACATTATCTGATGATGGTAGAGTTTGGACTACTACCCAAATATGGACTTCTAAAGAGGATTGGAAAGAATTTAGTGACCACACGGATTCTCAAGCGATTAAGGAAGCAAGAGATACATATTGCAATTTACACGGTATCACTATTGTTCTTGAACAAGAAGATTTTTAATTAAAGCCCACTATATCGTGAATAAATATATTCATGTATGGCATATATTCAATCAATCTAGAAAGATTCTTATTAATATCAAATGATTTGTGGATGCTAATGCATAGTGCAAATCTGCTTTCATCTAAATTTGTATTGTGCGTTTGTATGATTGACGACGATGTACAGATATATAATTCTAATTGTCTAACATGGACATTATCAGATCCCACAATAGCCATCCTAGATAAACAAACTCCTAGATTGAAATTTGTTCATAAAGCACTTTTTGACACGGGAAGATTCCCTGTAGATATTCCTTTAGAAAAAATAGTCAAATATCAAGAATTTTCTAATTTTGTACTCAACGTATCAAATGCAGCAAGAATAACAGATGCATTGCTTAATGCCAATAATCAAAAATATTTTTTAAAATTGTTAGATTCAACTGACAACATAGTATCCATAAATGATGATACAAAGATTCCAGATGGATTCGTATTATCTATAGATAAAATATTGTACCTAGCAGATAGTAAAGATGAAGCATTTGACAAAATTTTAAATTTAATCAACGAACCCATTAATACCGTAAGCTGGTTAGCATCATATAAAAAAACTTTTCTAAAACTGTATAATCATACATGAAATTATTTCATAAAGAATCTTCATTTTTCTCCAAATCTTTTTCAAACATAGTTAGTCCGATTTTTGAAGATCTGTCAGATGGTGGGAGATTTTACTGTAATCTAGTAAGATCGTATGGGCCTGAAGCATATATACCAAGAATAGGTAAGTGGAGTAATCCATGGGAATGCAACATTGTTCCTGGATTAGAAATGCCTGATTACAACCCTAATTTTAAACTCACATTTAGTGATGTTAGTGATTTACGGGCACAAGACATAAAAAAACTAATAAACAATACAGGAAAAGATTG
>JAUKPQ010111964.1:0-10172 GCA_032273045.1 Chloridella minuta | reverse complement strand
CATCGGAATTTTGCTTGCCCACCGATTGCGCCCGGCGCATTTCCTTGCTCGCTCCGCAATGCCAACCCCGCAACCCCACCGCCCATGATGCCGCTCCGCGAGGTGCTGATCCGGCCGGGGATTATCGACAGCGAGCGCGTCTGCGCGCTGCCGTTGGCCTGCCAACTTTTTTTCAGAAACCTAATGCATTGCTGCGACGGGAAGGCCCGCTTCCCCGCCGACGCTGCCGAACTCCGAGCCGCCCTGTATTGGCGCACGCCCGCAGTCACGAGCCCGCACATAGAAGTCTGGCTGCAAAAATGCGCCCAGGCCCGCTTAGTGAAGCTCTACACGCGAGACGGCAAGAAATACGGTGAAGTCGAGAACTACGGACAGCGCGACACCGCACGCAAGGCCATCTACCCGCCACCCCCCGGCCAGGTAGAGATGACGCTGGAGGCCGACCCGCCGCCGAAAAAGCCCAAGAAGAAGATGAATAGAATAGAAGGGGAAGGGGAAAAGGCGCCCGAGGGCGCGACGCCCCCCGCCCCCGCAAATTTTGCCATGACTGAAACCGACGAGCAATGGCTCGCACGACTTACCCAAGCCTGGCCCGGCCTCAACCTCGCCCGCGAGATCGCGCACGCCCAGGCCAACCGCCAGCGCGCCGGCAAGCGCCTGGAGCGCGCCTGGTTCGAGGCCCACTGGCTCACCAAGACGAGCCCGGTGGTGGACTTTGCCAGCGGCACCGCCCAGCCGGCCGCCGCGATCAGCCCCGAGCCCGAAGGCTGGCGCACCTGGCTCAAGGACCACCACTACGGCGAGAGCTGGGCTGAGACGGCCGCAGCCTACGACTGGCCAGCCCTGCCGATGAATTTCCGCAGCAAGATCGAACGCGGCATGAACGACCGGAGGCACAGCGCGTGAAGCTGAATCGACTTTTTGAATACGCTTTTATCGCGTTTATGGGACTCGGCATCTTGGGCGAAACACACGACTACGGCCTCGCGCTCGGCGTGCTGCTGCCCGCGTGGTGGCTCCACGAGAAGAACCAACAAATCGACCGCCATGCTGACCGACCAAGCCATTGACACGGCCTGCGCCGAGGCCGGCATCGGCCGGCGCACGCTGGAATCCCGCCAGCGCGATCCCGACACCGTGCGACGCCGGGAGGTGGTGGCTTGGCTGCTCCACGGCGCCCACGGCTGGACGCAGAAGGAGATCGGCCTGGCCCTGCACCGCACGCCGAGGCAGATCAAGAACCTCCTGCGCAATCAGCGAGTTGTTTCCCCTACGAGGGGAAACAAGTCCTAAACCAAACCGGACAAACGGCGCCGCACCGCTCAAACCGAGCGCGTGCCACCCACTACGCCCAGCGCGCCGACGACCCCCGACCAACCGGAACTCCCCGGCATGGCCGAGGCCTGCGCCGAGATCGGCCTGGACACGGTGGCCGCAGGTTTCTCCAACCTCTCCAAAAAAGAGCGGACCTTTGCCCTGGAATACCTGCGCACGGCCAACGCCACCGAGGCCGCGCGCCTCGCCGGCTATTCCTCCCCGAGCGCAGACGGCGCAAAAGTGAAGCAACATGCAGGGGTGCGCGCCGTGCTTGTGCAATGCGCGCTCCCGGTCGCTAAGAACGCCGACCAGCTGGTGCGCCGCGCCTCGGAACGGAGCCGCGCGCTGCACGCCCTCTTTGAAGCCGAACTCGGCAAGCCCGAGACGACGCGCAACCAATCAACCCTCATCAAGCTCGCTGCGGCCGTCGACAAGACGGACGGACTTTTGGGCAGCTTGCTGGGGAAAATCACCGGAGGCGATTTTTCCACCACCGTGAACGTGCACGGCGCCCCGACGCTCACCGTGCCCGAGCCGGCCCTGACTGCCCTCGCGCAGATCCGCCGCGAGACGCTGCTCGCCCGTGGCCAGCAGCCTGTAACGACCGGAGGCACCAACTAAGATGGTCGCCGAGCGCCCGATCCGTAGTGCCGAAGACCTGACGCCGAGCGAGCGCGCCGGCCTGGCGAGCCCCTACGGCTTTGCTAAATACTTCCTCGGCCTGCCCGTGATGGACAAGCCCGACCGCATCATCGGCACCTGCGGCGACGACACCGGCGAGTTTTACCCGATCCGCGAGAACGACCGCCAGAAGCAGATCCTCGACGCCATCGAGACGCCGGGCAGCAAAGTCTCGGCCCGCACCGCCAACGGCGCCGGCAAGACCAGCGTGCTCATCCCCGCGGCCGTGCTTTGGTTCATGACCGTGCACCCGCGCGCCAAGGTGGTGCTTACTTCCGGCGTCGAGCGCCAGGTGCGCGCCCAGCTTTTCCCGGCGCTGCACGCCCACAAGCAGCGCCTGGGTGGCTGGAAATTCAACGACACCGACATCACCGCGCCCAACGGCAGCATGGCCATCGGTTTCTCGACCAACGATGGCGCCCGCTTTGAAGGGTTCCACGGCAACAAAAACCCATTCTACGACCTGGCCCAGCACGACGGCCCGCTGATGATCGTGGTCGACGAGGCCAAAAGCGTGGCGCAAACCATTTTTGACGCGGTCGACCGTTGCACCTACCAGCACCTGTTGATGCTGAGCAGCTGCGGAGGCAGCGCCGGCGAATTCTACCGGAGCCACACTTCGCTCGCGCGATTCTATCGCACGTTTCAGATCGCAGCCGAACACTGCCCCTACGCCGACCACGACAAGAACCGCGAACTGATCCAGAAACGCGGCCTAAGCGACCCGTTTGTGCGCTCCAAGGTGTTTGCGGAATTCATGGAAGGCAGCGAAGGCAGCATCATCGCCCTGGGATGGGTGGACCGCGCGCGCAACACGCCCCCGAGCTACCAGCCCGGCGACCGCCGCATCTTCTGCGACTTCGCGGCCGGTGGCGACGAGAACACCATCGCCGACCGCCAGGGCAACCGCGTGCGTCTGGTCGCCGCGTGGCGCGAGAAAGACACCATGCGCGCCTGTGGCCAATTCATCGACCACTTCCGCAAGCTCGGCGTGACGCAGGCCACGGCCGGCGACCTCGTTGCCGGCGACGAAGGCGGCCTCGGCAAAGTGATCCTCGACCGGCTGGCCGAGCTGGGCTGGCACCTGCAACGCACGAACAACGGCGCCAAGGCCGACGACCCGAGCCACTACAAGAACCACAGCGCCGAGACGTGGTTTGAGGCCGCCGACCAGCTCGAGAAGGGCCAGATCATCCTCGAGAACGTCGACGACCGCACCGCCGGCCAGCTGACCCAGCGCCTGGGCTTCACGCCCTCGGACGGCAAGAAATACATCGAGAGCAAGGAAGACATGCGCGAGCGCGGCCTCGACTCGCCCGACCGCGCCGACGCCATCGTGGGCTGCATGCGCCGCGGCAAGAGCTACCAGCCGCAGCAATTTGCCGGCACCGCCCGCGGCAGCCTGCTCGAACAGATGATCGAGGAACAAGGCCTCGCCACCCTGCCCGGCGCCGACGCCGGCTAACCTTTTTATTGCCGACCCCACGACCCGCCAACCCATGGTCAAACACGAAGACATTCTGGCCGCGCTGCGCGACCGCAAACGGTGGGAAGACCGCCAGGCGACGTGGTATGCCATGCGCCACGAAGGACTGCGCCGGCGCAACAAGCCCTGGCCCAACGCGGCTGACATGCACTTTCCGCTCGCGGATATGCTGATCGAGAAGCTGAAGCCGTTCTACATCGCTCAAATCTTCGCCGGCGAGACGGTGGCGAGCTTTATCGGCCAGCGCGCCGAGGCCCTGCAATACCAGACCGTAGCCGCACAGTGGTTTGACTACCACCTGAAACAGCGCACCAACTTTGAAGACCAAGTCGTGATCGGCAGCGACCAGATGCTGCAAGGCGGCAAGGCGATCCTGAAAACCTATTGGGACGCCGACGCCAAAGCGCTGAAGTTTGAAGCGATCAACCCGCTTTATTTCGTGGTGCCCATCGGCACGAGCCGCATCGACGGCACGCTCGAATGGTGCGTCCACATCATGCACGTCAGCATGGAGGCATATAAACGCCTCACCGGTTTTGACACGAGCGAGGCCACCATTGCCAAGCTGCAGAAAGGCAGCGCCGACACGCTCAACTACGAAACCGAGCGCTACCAGCGCGAAGGCCTCACCAAGCCCAGCGCGGCCGGCCAGGTGATCCTGTGGGAAATCTACAGCCGCGGCAAAGACGGCAAGGTGACCGTGCGGACGGAATCGCCGGCCATGCCCGACGTGCCGCTGCGCCCCGAATTCGGCCTCGCCTACAACAAAGGCCCCTTCGCAGCCGCCAGCCAGCCGATGCCGTTTTTTGAGCTGAACTGCGAAGTGAAAGATCAAGGATTCTGGGACAGCCGCGGCATTTGCGAGCGCGTGGCGCCCTTCGAAACCAGCCTCTGCAAAGACTGGAACACGATGAAGGATTACCAGACCCTCACGTGCTCGCCGATGTTTTACGCCAAGAGCGGCATCCCGAACGGCGCCAACCTGCGCATGGTGCCCGGCCAGATCCTGCCCTTTGAACTTTCCGGCGTGCAGATGCCGGCGATCCCGACCGACCTGCCCAACTCCATGCTGGCCACCCGCCAGGTGGCCGAGCAGCTCGTGGCCCTGCCCGACTTCGGCACCGGATCGAGCCAGCCCGGCAAAGACAAGAAAACCGCCACCGAGGTGAACCTGATCGGCTCCGTGATGGGCCAGAACACCGACCTGCGCGCCCGCATCTTCCGCCGCGAACTCGGCTACGGCCTGAACCTGGCCTACGCGATCCTTGCCCAATACGCAGCCACGGAGCGCGCGTTCTACTTCCTCGACGAGCTGCAGGAACTGCCCGATGCCGTATTCGAAAACGAATACCGCATCGAGCCCAGCGGCAGCGGCGACAATTACAACAAGGCCTTCGTGATGCAGAAGGCCGTCGCCCGGTTCCAGATGTTCAACAACGACCCCTTCGTGGAGCAGCGCACCCTGCGCAAGAGCATCCTGGAGGCCGACGACGCGCGCCTCGTGAAACAGCTCCTGATCGACGCCGGCACGCAGAGCGCCGAGCAGCTCGAAGACCAGGCCCAGGAAATCAGCATCATGCTCCTGGGTTTCCCCGCCCAGGTGCGGCCGACCGACGACGACCTCGCGCATTTCCAAAGCCTCGCCGGCTTCGTGCAACGCCGCGCCCAGCTCGGCGAGCAGCTCTCGGCAGAAACGCTCGGCCTCATCGCCCAGCACGCCCAGGCCCACGCCGACGCGCTGCGCAAGAAGAAGCCCGATGCGTTCAAGCAACAGGGCCAAAACCTGGCCGTGTTCATCCGCACCGTGCAGGCCGAGGCCCAGGCCGCACAGCAGCCCAACGTGGTGCCGATGCAACCCGGCGCCGCGCCGGCCGCGCTGATGATGGGAGGCCCACGATGAAAGCCCTCCGCGCCTATTTCCTGCGCCGTTGGCTGAGCCCGGCCCAGCTCGCCGTGATCCAGGCCCTCGACCAGCCCGACCGCTGGCAGCCCGACGTGCCGCTCACCAACGACGAGGCCAAGAATTGGGGTGCGACCCTGCTTAGCCCCATCGGCCTGAAGGTCGACCACGCGATGATCAACTGGTGCCAGCAAGAGGCCCAGCGCGTCCTTTTCGTGCCTTCCCCCGAGATCGAGCGCCGCGTCGGCTTTGCTGCCGGCTGCCGCGCCGGCTGGGAGATGGCCAAAACACTTTCCCGGATTGCCGACCCGAACGACGGCACACCCGAGACGACGTCGCCCACGGCCGACGCCGGCCTCGAACAGCATCAGCCGTAACCAGGACCACCCATGCCTCCCGTCACCGAAGAAGCGCCCACGACGACCACCACCGAGCCCGATGTTTTCGCGCTCGCGCAGGCCGCCGACGAGGGCAAGCCCGTAGAAACCAGCACCCCGGCCAAACCTGCTCCCGCCTCGCAGGAAACTACCAGCACGACCGCTGACTCGGTCGAGAGCGCGAAACCCACGGCCGAGAAACCCACGCCCGAGAGCAAGCCCACCGACAAACCCGCCGCGACGGAAAAACCCGAGACGCCCTACCAAAAGGCGCAAAAGGAAACCGAGCGCCGCGACAAGTCCTGGAAAGCCCTCGAAGCCGAAAAGGCGCAGGTGCGCGCCGAAGCCCAGGCCCTGGCCGCGATCAAAGCCGAGAACGAGCAACTGCGCCGCAAGGTGCAGGAGCAAGCCACCCCGGCCAAACCCGCGACCGATGCCGCCGGAAACACCGCCGAGGTCTACGACCAACTGGCGGCCAACTACGAGGCCGAAGGTGACACCAAGATGGCCAAGCTCGCCCGCGACCGCGCGACCGAGCTGCGCCAGACTGCCACGCGCGCGCCCCAGGTCACCGCGCCCGCCGAGGCCTGGAAAGCGCCGGAATTCCAAAGCGAATGGCAACGCCACACGGCCGAGCTGCTCGCCGCAGATCCGACGCTGAACGACCCCGAGAACCCGCTCACCAAGGCCACGCAGACCCTGATCAATGACAAACAGTGGGCTCCCTACTTCCGCGCCACACCGGCCGGAATCAAAGCGGCCTTCGAAGTTGCCAAGATCCAGACTGCCGCAGCCCGCGTGCCGACTCTCGAGAAAGACCTCGCGGCCAAGACCGCCGAGATCGACCGCCTCACTAAACTGACCCAGCCCCGTCGCGGAGGCCCAGCGCCCACCGCGGCCGGCGAGATCAAACTCACCGACATGTCGGCCGATGCCGCCGAGGCGCATGTGCGCGCCCTGGCTGCCGCAGCCGACCGAGGGGCATAAGCCCAACCCATCACCACCGCCCGCACACCGGGCATTTCCACACCATGAAAAAGTTCCACTCGTTTCTTCTCAACCTCGCGGCCGTCACGATGGCCGCTGCTTACAACCTCTTCCTGTTTCTGCGCGTCCCGATGCCGAAACTCGAACTTGGCGTGATCGACACCACCCTCGTCAGCAACACCATCCAGCCGCTTTATTCCAAGAAGCTGCTCGACCACGCCGTGCAAGCCACGCACCTGGTCGAATACGCGCAGCAGGAGGAATTGCCGGCCAATTCGGGCAACACCTCCATCCGGTTCTTCCGGCCAAGCATCGCCGACTTGAGCGCCACCGGCGCCCCAGCTCTCCTCACAGAAGGCGTGGCACCCTCGGCGTTCCGCGATGTGAGCTACACCGCGGTCGACGTGCCGCTCGTCCAGATCGGCCAAGTCTCCAAGGTGTCGGACATCGCGAACAACGTGGGCCTCGTCAAATACCTCGACAACGCGATCACGCTCCAGGGCGAAGACTTCGCCCTCGATGTGGACACCCGCATCCGCAACGTCCTGGCCCACGCCAGCACCGGCGGCACCAAGCGCTACGCGCAAGGCCTCGCCAACTTCGCCGGCCTCGCCGCGGCCACCGCGGCCAACGGCCGCCTGGTCCCTCGCGATTTCCTGGACGCCATGACCGCGCTCAAGATCGCCCGCGCCCCGATGATCAACGGCCACTACGTGGCCATTGTCCCACCGCAAGGCACCCGCGACATTCTGAACGATTCTGAATTCCGCGAAGTCGTGCGCCAGAACTACGCCGATAAAATCTTCAAGGGCGAGGTGGGCGACTACTACGGCCTGCGCATCGTGGAAGGCACCAACCCGTTCCAGGAAGACGAAACCGAGGGCACCTTTGCCTCGACGTTCTCCGCGACCGGCTCCAACACCACCGGCTTCATTTACCACACCGTCGTCACCGGCAAGAATTCCTACGGCGCCGTGAACATGAAGAAGATGGGCTCCAGCCTGATGAAGCCCCAGGTGGTGATCGTCGACAAACCCGACAGCGCCAACCCGCTCGCGCAATACATCATCGTGGGCTGGAAGGCGTACTGGGCGAGCAAGATGCTCAACAGCAACTGGGCGATCTCGCTGCGCCACAAGACGCAATACGCCTAAACGACTCCGTGATGGGTTGAGTAGCCCATCACGCCAACCCGCGCGCCGGGGAATTCATGGGGATGAGCCCCGGCGCGCCTTTCTTTTTTCCTCCCCGTTTTTTTCCACCGCCTGCCATGATCAATAACTTTATGCTCCTAAAAGTGGAGCAAGACCTCGTGCTCGACACCGTGGCGTATGCCAGCGGCGACGTGCTCAGCATCCCGGCCGCCGTCAACCTAGGCGCCCACCTGCCGCTCGTCGGCCGTCGTGGCGTGATCGAAGGCATCACCGTTCTCGACAAAGACGACACCGGCGGACTGCTCGAACTCGTATTTTTCGACAACACCGTGACGCTCGGCACCATCAACAACGCGCCGACGATCAGCGACGCCGATGCGCAAAAGGTGATCGCAATCGTGCCCGTGACCGGCTGGACCGACCTCGGCCTGAACGACGTCGCCCGCCCGAGCTTTGATCCGATCCCGTTTTGCCTCGACGCCGGCGTGCCGCTCTACGTGGCCGCGATCAGCCGCGACACCAAGACCTACACCGCGGCCGGCATCCGGCTGAAGATGCTCATCCGCGTTGAGAACGTGCCCGCGCAGGATTTCTAAGCATGGGCGCACGCTTGCCATTCCTACGGCGCCGCGCCGGCCTCACCTCGCTCCTGGGTATGCCAGGACTCGAAGCCTACTACGACGCGCAGATCCCGAGCAGCGTCAACCCCGACAGCGTAGGCCGCGTGGCGCAGTGGAACGACCTCACGGGCAAAGCCCGGCACCTGGTGCAAGCCACCGCCGCCAGCCAGCCCATCTACCTGCCGTGGAGCGGGCAGAATTACGGGTATCTGCCGGGGGTGGCAGGCAATTATTTCAGCACGCCGGATAGCGCGGCGGTGAGCGTGACGGGGGATATTGATATTCGGATGCGAGCCGGATTGGTAAGTTGGGCCAGCGGCGCTACGCAGGGACTCGTCGGCAAGTTGGTTAATGCGTTGCAATACTCATACGATCTATATGTGGAGGCGGCAGGAACCCTGCGGTTCCGGTATTCCCCGGACGGCGTAACCGTGAGGGGCGGGGCATCAACCGTAGCAACCGGGCTATCGGCTAACGCGGTGTCATGGATCAGGGCTACCTACGCAACCGCAACGGGAACCATCAAGTTTTTCACATCAACAGACGGAGCCACATACGTGCAACTTGGAGCCGATGTAGTAATTGCATCGGGAACCATTTTTGACGGAACCGACCCGGTTAGCGTTGGTTCACTCGGAGCCGCAAATCCTGCCAATGGAAATGTTTTCTACGCCGAAATCCGCAACGGCATCGCCGGCACCGTAGTGGCTGCCTTCGACCCCTCCCGCGCCACGGACGGAGCCAGCAGCTTCGTGGCATCGACCGGCGAGACGTGGACCGTCAATACCAGCGGCGGCAAACCCGCGCAGATTGTAGGCCGGGCAAGCGTGCTGTTTGATGGGGTGGATGATTGGCTAAAGACCGCTCCGTTCACGCTGAATCAACCCGAAACGGTTTATTTCGTTGGCAAGCAAGTAACGTGGACGATAGATGAGATTATCTACGACGGTGATAATATCGCCTCGTTGGGCCGCATGGTGCTTTACCAGACAACGGCGAGTCCCGGCATGTCGCTATTTGCCGGCACCGTGCTTCCGGTAGCTGCCCCGGCTGTGGGCGTTTCCGCGGTTATTGTATCGGTGTTTTCCGGTGCTTCATCTTCCAGCGTTGTCAATCGAGGTTCGCCTACAATCGGAAATGCTGGAACCAACAATGCAGGCGGGTTTACGCTCGGCGTAGAGGCATCAACAACGGGCCGTTGGTCTAACATCCAAGTTTCCGCCGTCGCCATCTTCTCTGCCGCCCACGACGCCCGCACCCGCGCCCGCGTGATCAACTACCTCTTGGGCAAGTATTCCATCCCCGTATGAAGCTACTGACCGCCAGCACCGAGTCTGCCGCCGTTGCCCTCAACGCCAAGGCGCTCGCCTACGTTTTAGCCGAACAGAACGCCAACGCTACGGCATGGTCAGACGTTTTCACGGATGGCGGCAAGTTCGGCATCCTCTACGACGATTCCATCCGTTCAGCGTTCACGAATAGCGAATTGGGCCGGGTAGTCACCGGCACCGGCATGGAGGCCGTGGAAACCTTGAACAAGGTCATCGAGGGCGAGCGCAAGCAGACCGACCTCGAAGGCAACACCACCGGCACTTGGGAAATTGCACCATGAGCGACCGCCGCAAACTGAACCTCTGGCTGCTCGCGTTT
>JAUKPQ010111853.1:0-15506 GCA_032273045.1 Chloridella minuta | reverse complement strand
ACAGGTGATCACACCACGTAGGGCTGAAAAGAGTTCAGCCTGTAGCCCCTAGGGCTACGGAGTGCGCTCTTGCACTGTATTGGAGACCCCATGAAAAAGCTTCTTACTGCTTACCAAGCTGATCCCTCACTGGCTAACGCCAAGCGTGTTTTTCTCTACGATTGGAAACACTCTTTCGCTTCCATCATGCTTGACCTTGAAGATCAAGCCCTGCTTCAACAAATCATTGCACGTCACAACAAGGGAGAGTGAATATGTATACCGCACAAATTGACCGCAACGGAAATGTGATTGTCTGCAAGGGTGACACCGAGCGCAACGGCTACCGCATTTTCTACACTGGCACATACAACGAATGCCTGAGCAAAAAGATCAAATGAACTGTCAGCGTGATGCACCTTGCAAGGGTGCATTGCAGTGCTAGTTCGCACTTCTACAGAGAGACCTACCATGAAACGTGAATACATCAAAGCCTTTAACGCACTCAAAAAAATGGGCGTTCCAGTGTACGTTCGGGACGACATGAACGGCAGATTTCAGATCAGCGCAGAAGAACCTGAGTCCTACAAGTGGGCTGACTACCATGATGGCTACATGCGCTCTGATTGGATTTTCGGTGTTCACCCTACGCTCGATGCCGTTCTGCGCAAGTTCGGTCTACATGCAGAGTGGATCAATGCGGGTGAATTGGGAGTGTATGAAGCCTGACATTTCAGCGGTCAGCCCTACGGGGTTGACCAGTGCAATGTCGCACTACAGAGGAGAGACCATGATTACAGAGAGCATTAGAGATTACACCCATGTGCAAGATGGCATGGTGCATGGGCAGATCATTTACACCTATAACTCACCTACCCACTGGGGTAGTGAGGGTGTTTGTGAGGTGCGTGTTGACTATCGTTTTGACGGCAAGCCCACTGCCCGTTTGTCCTATAGCGCAGGGGGGCACAACAAGGGGTTCAGCCACGTAGAGATAGCCGATGCCATCTCCGAGGCTTTTGCCCGTGCCAAGCAACGCTTGCAAGTGCTGACGTTGACGTGCAACGTAGGCTGAAATTACAGCGATATGCCCTCGGGTATATCAGTGGAATTTCCCACTTCTTGGAGATCTAAACCATGACCTTACCTATCAAACACCTTACCCGTGAAGACTGGCTGACTGCCGCAGTCGATGAACTGCGGCCTTTCTTTTCCTCTAATGGCGTATCAATCACCCCCAAAATCAGGGTGTCTTGCGCTCTCCCCTCCAATGCCAAGCGTACCAATTTCAAGTCGGTTGGCGAGTGCTTCCCCAATACCAATTCGGCTGACGCTCACTTTGAGATTTTCATTAGCCCTGTACTGGCTGACCCCGTCAAGGTCTTTGAGACCCTTGTTGCCATGCTCTGCCATACCGCCAAGGGTGCGCTGAACCACGGCAAGCCCTATCAGCGTGTGGCCGACTCCATGCACTTGTTGCCCAATGGCACTGCCTCCGCACGTTATAAGTCGGTGACTCATGGCGGTGCATTCGTTGCCGCCTATCAGCAGATCATTGACTCGCTCGGTGCATACGTGCACGCTGAACTGTCGGCCTCGGTTGGCAAAAAGCAAGGCACACGGATGTTGAAATGTGTGTGCCCATCATGCGGCTACACCATCCGCCTGACCAACAAGTGGGCGTTTAAACATGGCAATTTGAATTTGCCCCTGTGCCCCAACGAAAACGACACCCTCGCATTGATCTGAAACCAGTACCTAGGAGAGAAAACATGGCCTCACTTAACACAATCAAATCCCTTTTATCCATTGACAAATACGTGATCAATGGTGCAGTTGCCGCCCTCAAAGCCCCCGAGGCCGTCCGTAATGACAAGGACAAAATGGTGCGTTTAAACTGGCTCGGTGACCTGATCGAGCAGAGCAACATCACTGTTGACTACATCAAGAACTGCTCACCTATCGCTGACAGTGCAGGGGGTGTTGACACCGCCAAGCTTGATGCGACTGCCTCAGTGGCCGTCCGTGCCGAAGCAGTGGCACTCGATGCCCTCGATAAAATCAACACCATGTCGGGCAAAGTTGCCGCCCTTGCAGGGCTTATGGCAAACATGGGCAACGACATTCAAGACGTGTCCCGCAAGGCCAACGTGACTGTCGATGACGACAAGATCAACACCGAGGTTACCCGTGCCATTGCCAAGGCGTTTAAACCCTTTGCTCAGGCCGTCAAAGATGCCAAGGCCGAGGACGTGATTGCCAGTGCTACCAGTGCAACCATTGTTGACCGCAAGTCTGCACTCGATGTGTTCGGCATTGACATCAAAAACTTCAAGGGTGACCCCGTTATGGTTGACATTTGGAATGCCCCGAATGCCCCTGCCATTGACCCCAACTTTGTGTGGCAAGAGGGCATCTTGAGGCACTTGCTCTTGTCTCAAAAGCGAGGCGAGAACGCTTGGTTCGGAGGCCCGAAAGGCACAGGCAAATCAGCAGTGGCTAAGGAATTTGCCGCCCGTACAGGCCGTGCGTTTACACGCATCAACTTCCACAAGTACACCACTGCGGATGACTATGCGGGTGCTATTGGCCTTGAGAATGGTGCGACAGTATTCAAAAAGGGTGCGTTTTTACAGGCGTTCACAACCCCCTCTACTATCGTTTTGCTTGATGAGATCAGCATGGCAGATGCGGGAGAACTAGCACCCCTCAACGGGTTCTTAGAAGAGAACAGTGCAGTCAATTACGGGGGCTTTGTTCACCGCAGAGCGCAGGGTGTTTTGGTCTTTGCCGCTGACAACACCATGACCAATGGTGACACGTCAGGACGCTACGCCAAGACGCAAAACATGAACTCCTCACTGGCTGATCGCTTTGCCCGTGTGATCCCGTTCACCTACCTTGCTAAGGATCAGGAAATTGAAGCACTGACCCGCCACACTGGTTGCCATGCAATGTTGGCTGAACACGTCATCAATGCAATCAATGCCGCCCGTGCCAAGGTTTCCACTGGGGATGTTATCGATGCCCCATCTATTCGTTCAGCACTCGCTTTCATTCGGGCACTGGACGTTCTATCTGTCGATGAAGCATGGGAATCAACCATCACTTCACGTCAACCCGAAGAGTCCCGTACCGCACTCGATGCAATCAAAGCGGCTTACATCAACGCTAGTGTTCTAGCAAAATACCTGTGAGGATATTATGAGAACTTACCGAGGCCATGAGTTTAAACGTGCAGTGACACTGGCAATTCACAAAATCTGCGCTGATCTTGGACGTGACCCAGTGCAGATTGAATGGGGCGGCACTCAGTCTGCATCCATCACCTTGCGTGGTCATTTAAAGCTTGCCAACGTCAGGGATGACGCAGTGCTGACCAAGGCTGACCTCATGCGTTATGTTGGCTATGGCGTGCATGAGTTACTGCACTGGACTTACACTGACTTTAATGCGACAAAAAAAGGTTGGGCACATAGCCAGTACGTGGCTCAGTTGCACAATGCCTTAGAGGATGCGTTCATCGAGCACAAGGGCATCAAGGCAAGCCTGACGGGCAACATCGAGGAGTTGCTTACCGCCCTGATCAATGGCGTTGTGACCGAGTCAATGACCGAGGTTACCGACTGGTCAAACCCTGCGCAGTACCCCTTTGTTCTCGCAGTCTATGCACGTAGACACGCAACAATCAAAGTGCCACTGGCCGAGGGTTTGCAACCAATCTTTGCCGAGGCGGCCAAGCGTTTAAACAGTGCGACTGATTCGTTTGCAACCTTGGACATTGCATTGTGGGTGTTCAATGAATTGAAGCAGATCAAACCCCCTGTTCAACCGCCCGTCAACCCTGAGCCTCGCAAGGGCAAAGAAAAAGGCGAAGAGCCTACCGAGGGCGGCACTGAGGATGGCGATACAAGCCCCTCAGATGACCCTACAGGAGGCGATCAGGAGGGTGATGCACCTACCCCCCCAACTAACCCTGCGAAGCCTCCCTTGGATCGCAGAGGTGACCCTGTCGAGGCACGTAATGTTGAGCCTACTACCAAGGCACCCGATGGTGCGGGTTCGGGCGGTACTTACTGGACAGGCAGTATCAAAGGCAAAGAGGAACACGTCAGGGCAAACAATCCCGCAGTGTTTCCCATCAATTTTTAATGGAGGTTCACATGATCCCTGCAAAATTACGCTACTCAGTGCGCAGACTGTTTGAGAACTCAGGCTTTGAAGAGTACCAACACAACCGCAAGTCGGGCGTTCTCAATGTCCGTGCGTTGCCTACCCTTGGCCACAATGACCGACTGTTTAAACAACGCAAAGAGCATGACGGCATCGACTCTGCGGTTGTGATTGTGCTTGACGTATCAGGCTCAATGTTCAGAAGCAAAGACCCGCTGAACTCCAAGATGTACCATGCGATCCTCGCAACGTATGCCCTACTGGATACGCTGACCAAGGCGGGTGTGGTGACCAGTGTCGTGACGTTCGGGTGTGACGTGTCTATGCTCAAGGACTTCAATACCCCTTACCAACGCATCAAGCCCCTGCTTGAGCGCATCACGGCAGGGGGCGGCACGAACGACAGTACCGCCCTGCAATACGCCCACGGGTTACTGTTGAATCGTCAGGAGGAGCGCAAGGTGTGCTTTCTCCTGAGCGATGGCATCGGTGACTCTGACCAGTGCAGAGAGCAAGCCCTGACAGGCGAGAACCTCGGCATCACAACCATTGGGATTGGCATCCGCTCGGATGTGTCCTACATCTACAAAAACGCTGTGACCATCGACAAGATCGAGGACTTAGGAACCATAGCGTTTGACAAGCTGAAGCTTGCGGCCTGAGGGGGGCTTGCCCCTCACCCTTAAAAATGAAACCAGTAACTAGGAGAGAGAACATGACTATCAAACAAACAATTACATCTTTCAAATTATCTGCAACATGGAGCGATGGTAAGACTGAGGGCTTGGCAATCGATTTGCCTGAGTACTTGTATGACGAGTTGCAGACTTACTTTCGGGAGTTGGAAGACTTGCGAGAAGAGCATGACAACAACCTACGTGATGAAGAGTATTCATTTGGTGAAGATGGATCAAAGGCAGTTTAACGTTTAAACAGGAGAAACATTATGCAAGGACTAGACAATCATTATTCTGCGTTGTGGGTTGCCAATGAGCGCAGACTGGCCGAGCAACGGCCACAGACCTACAAAATCACATTGGACATTGAGGGCTATGTTGAAGTGGAGGTTGAAGCCAATAGCAGGGAAGAGGCTTGCGCTTCTGCCATTGACCGATTGGAGGTGCAGGGCATCACCACTACCGAAGTAACAGTTGGCGAAGTGGAGATTCTCAAATGAAAACTTACAAAGTATGGGCAAAGTCAACCTCGCATTACTACGCCTTTATAGAGGCATCCGATGACAGTGACGCATGGGACAAAGCTCTCGCAATGGATGGGGCAGAGTTTATCCCTCTTGATCAGGGCATTATTCAGAATGGTGATTGGGACATCGTAAGCACAGAGGAGGTGACACCATGACTGACCAAGAGCGAATTGTTTACCTTACTGCGGCACTGAAGAACCTCACTCTGTCTGCTGACCGCTACATCGATGATGGGTCATGGATCGAGCATCTTTCACTTGACGTGGAATTTGCAAAGGGTGTTCTTAAATCAACACGTATTAAAAAGGAGAGTAAAAATGAACCACACACTATGGCAAAAACTTGAGCGGGTCTTGCTCCTTATCGGCATGATCGTTTTACTACTTGACTTGTTTTACTGGAGACCTTAATGTTTAAACACATAACACCTCACCCTTGGACTGTTGGCAGACGTGGCATTCAAACTACAACCTCAGTATGGGGATATGAGAATGAATACGGCATTCCCTTAGTTGCTGAGTGCCACGGCAAAGACTCACCTACGGCTACTCAGAGGGCGAATGCCCGACTGATTGCCATCGCCCCGCAGATGTATGAGATCATTCAAAAGATGCAGAGTGAGGATGCCAAGGCGTTAGTTCGTTACATGGAAAAGGAGACCGATCATGCAGATCAAGGCAATTAAAAGAGAAAAGGACATTGACTATGACCGCCTGTATAAGGCGTATGAGGGGCTGATCGAGTGGATCGGGACGAATGACGTAGACGGGCAAGAGACCCTCGGTCTGCTAGTCAAGGCCGCAATGTCCTTGGCCGTGACGAATCACCTACCCAAGCATGAAGTCATGGAGGTTATAGCAGTCACCTATGAGATGGAGCGTTCAATGCGTCCTAGTGCTGATGAGGTTCATTGATGAGGAAGGTCAAGACGATAACCCAATCTGATCCAACCTTTCTCAAAACCACGTACTACTATGACAACCTTGTAAACCTTGTAAACCATGAAAGATTCGTAAACCCTGCTGAGAAGTACATCACCTACGCTGACAAGGCGTGGGCGGTGTATCGGATGGGCAGAGACCGAGTGCCTCGGTACTGTGGAAAGTACCCCAACATCATTCAAGCCGTGCGAGTTGCACAAATTTAAGGGAGCCTCGGCTCCCTTTTTTTTGGTCTACCTGAAGACGTTTAAACGCTATGTTATTCCCGCTACTGTTTCCCCTATGTGTAACAAGTATTTTGGACTTTCTGCCTCGCAAGCCTTGTGGGTATTGGGTTTGATGTTTAAACAGATGCAATAAAAATTCTGTACTTTCATGTCCTGCATGTCCTGCCAAAACTGACGAAACTATGTTTAAACGCAAAAATATACAGCAGCAACTCCGACAGCGGATGCTGTATGTGTTTAAACGCAACGCGCAGCGGATGCTGTTGGGTCTACTGTTTAAACGTGAAAGTTATAAATGTTGGAGTTCTTTCCCCAACATACGCCCCGAGGATATTGAACTCAAAGTATTCATACGCCTCGTCCACTGACATTGAGTGGTTCAAGATTAAGATCTCCACGATCTTTGTTGTGTCATACGCAACCACAGGCTCATTACCTATCCTTTCGGATACACCGATGATTGCCTCGTCAAACTCCTCCTCACTTAAAAAAAGAAGTTCAGCATCCCAATCCTCCGCCAGTGCTTCCCTGATGTTTAAACGGGGATCTTTAGCAGGATCACCAGATGAGCTACCTGCAATCTGGTCATTGTTTAAACTGTTAGAAGGCATCGAGATTCTCCGAGTAAGTCCCTGCGGTTTTGTTGTAGATCATTGTCGTTTCGCCTTGTGTTCCCACCCAACGATACCTACACTTCCACACTGCGATTTCTACGTGGTGATCCTTGCGGTGCACAGTCACCCCACAGTCCGTCTTTGCCCACCAAGCCATCGACCCTGCGATGGACATCCCGTCAGGGCGGGGTTGTTCATTACCTTGTCGGGTGATCTTTGACGGGTGTGCCACGAACCATGTATGCACGTCATGTGCCTTACAGAACTTCTGAACTCTCGTCAGCATATCGCTGATGGCGGCAGTCTCAGTCCCCTCTGACCTCGGTAACTCTATGTAGTTATACGGGTCAATGACCAACCCCCGAACCCCCATGCGTTTAACCGCTACCCGTGCCCTGTCAAGGATTGAGTCCAGTGTTGATGGCTCTTCCCCGTTTGTATCAATGAACAGGAAATGTTCTTTTACGAATTTAAACGCATTCTCTTTCTCCTGCTCTGACATCCGCTCCTTGCCATCAAAGAACCGCTTGCGTGTGTAGATTTCCATCAATCGGCTGATGTGGATCTCAGGCTGATTCTCAAATGAGCAGACAGCGAACTTCCAATCATGGGCTTGCGCTAGGTTGACCATGATCTGATCAACAAAGTTGGACTTACCCGATGACGGGTAACCCGTGACGACAGTCAACTGTGCAGGGGCAACTGTGTAAATCTCATCAACGGATTGATACCCTGTCGAGAATCCCTTGCCCGTTCCCTTCGTATACAACTCGTTTAAACGCTCATAAAACGTGCCCGCGTCAGAGATCCCCGAGACGGGATACGGGGCGGCTGATGCCAGTAGCTCCCCTACCCGAGTCGGGTCATCAAGCATGACCTCGTTTAAATCTTTCTTTTCAAACTTGGCCAGCCTGCATTTCTCTTTCCCAATTCTTCTAGCCAACTCTTCGGCTAACGCCTGACCCGCAGTGTCTTGGTCTGTAGCTAGGATGACATAAGGAACTGCGTCTAGGACTTCCCGTGCATTCCATACGTAGGCAAACTTCTTATCTTCAGAGGGCAGAACCTTGCCGTCTGCTACCTTGATGGGTGCTCCCGATGGCACGCTTACGACGTTATCAAAGCCTAACTCCATGAGGGATAAGCAATCTATCTCGCCCTCAACGATGATGAGTGGCTGATCTTTCTTGATTAGATCAATGCCAAAGAAGTCATGCGCCCCGCCTGAGTCTTGCGTGAAGTCTTTCTCAGGGAATGATCTGTACTTGGCGGCAACCAATGCACCTTTCCTGTAGTAAGGAAAGCCGATGGCATCTGCGGTCTTACCTAACTTACCAAAGTATTTCTCTGATGCAAACAAGTTCATCTTGTCTGCGGTTGGCTTGGAAATGCCTCGTGTGGCTAACCATGCGTAATGTGTGTCTTGCAGTTTGTTTGAAACAATTGTTGGATTTGGTACGGCTGACAAAATTCTCTCCTGTTGTGGTTGGACTGAGCCGTTAGTCTGGCAATGATGGCAATGAAACACGACTGCCCCGTCTGATTTGCGGGTTAGGGTCATGTCTTTTTGATTTGATTTTCTGCGTTCAGCAGAGCAGTACGGGCAAGCTACCCGAGTAGATTCGTTGAAGTGGAACTGATCCACAAACTCAGCGTTCATTTCATTGAACCATCTGACTTGCGTTTAAACGAACGGTTCTTGCTGGGAGCTTCCAGTCTCACACCATCTGCGTTAGATCCACCCTTGCTCAGTGCTTTGACGTGGGCTACGTCTTTACCTTGTCGGGTCACCCCCTTAGCGTCCAATTTTCTACGGGCACGTTGGCGTTCCATTCGGTTCTCATGCTCGCCTCGTTCTTGTTGGGTCTTGTACTCTTGCTTGAAATTGCGTGTCATTATTTGCTCCTTTGGATGTTAATTAAACCGCATGAAACCTAACAAGGTCAATCGGGCAAAGGTAAAAATCTTGCGTTACGTCTTCGTACCTTGAGTCCTTGCGTTTTTCTGAGTACCATTGTTTACACGTAGAAGAATTAACCACTGCGATGTGTGTTAAATCTGCGCTTTGAATGATGTACGCATACGGTTTTGGCTTGGCGTTGTCAAAGGAATGCTTGGCGCAGACAATGAACTTATCCCCAAACTTCCAATCTGCCTTGCTTGTGAACGTGATCCCAAGGGTCTTGACTTCTACCCGCATGTTGATGTAGAGGTCTCCGTTATCTACGTGCTTCATGCGGTTCTCGTAACTGTCTGACACAGTCGAGGGCGGGATTGTTACTGAGTATCCCAAACTGTTAAGCCAATTGGCGGCTGATATAACCCCTGCATGGCTTTCATCAAGGTGCTTGACGAACCTCTGAAAATCTCTTTCTCTTGCTTCCATCTCTCTCTCCTGTTTTTATTTAAAGTTCTAGTTCTATTTGCTCGGGCGGTGTGTAGTTTTCTATTGGTACTCCTTTGTCTAATTGGTTAATAATATCCTCCTGTGTGGCAACTCGTATTGTCATAATCCCTAATGACACATGCGCTATCGCTTGTCTGCGGTTGGATGCACGGATAAGTCTGACCTGATCACCTACGCCCACGGTGTAAACACGTTGCTTCATGCCTGCCCCCGTGCATGATTTTTAAATTCCAAATATTCAACTTTATATTGCTCGTAAAGCTCTTCAAAAACATCTTTCCAATATAGATATTCAAATTGATCGTGCATGGCAAAATCAAAATGCCGATAGTCAATGTCCTGCTTCATCAAATACAGGGCGTGATATTGATTTTGTTCTGCGGCAAACACATCAGATAAATCTATTTTTATTTTCATGCTTGTCCCCTTGCTCGGATGGCTTTCAAAACCCGATCTCTTAGTGCTTTATCTGCGCCAAGTAATGCAAGACCAGCCGTATTCGCACACGCCTCACGCTCCTCGGCAACAACCCTTTCAACAAGGGCCATCAAGTGCTGAGTACTGCAATGCCATGACTTGTACTCGCGGTTTTGGTCTATTGCCTCCGCCAGCATGTAGGTAATTTGTTCTGCGTTGTATTTCATGCTTGTCCCCTTTGACGTATTAAATGTGCGTGATAGTCAGATGTAAGTTTTTTATCAATGTAACCAACATCCGGAAATTCATCACACACCTTTGCACACGCCTCACGCTCATGCTGTGCTACTAGCTTGGCAAAGGCTATAACGACTGCGTCATTCCAGTTGTAGTCATGATGTGGATCGTTACTGGCAACTTTCCACATGTGTTCAATTTCAAACCTTGTCATTTACTCTCTCCTTAACGCCCCTTGGGGGGCTTGTTGATAATTTTCACCCAAAGACCCCCCTACCCCATAGACATGGAGTAGAGAGGGATGGTTTCACCGCCTTTCGGCTTCTGCATGTCAACGTTAGTTGACCCCTGTGCTTGCAGATACGACCAGCACCGTGGGTTATTCGGGAACTGCCCCCTAGCCTTACGGCATACCACGTAACCCTTTGCTTCCACGCAGGCAGATTTCTACCCCTTGCTATCGTGTGGAGTACGGTTGTCGTAGGAGGAGGAGGAACTAGGACGGTTCACATAAAGCAGTGTTTCGTCCATAACTAGGAGCCTGTGTTGGCGCTAACCCGACACCCGTCCTAGTTCCAAAAACAAAAAAGCCATTTACAACTGCGCTTCGGTAGTGACCTTACCTTATGACTCTCCGACCGAAAGCATTAGGTAAAGCGAAACGCATGTGTAAATGGCTTAATCTATTGCTCACTACAGCAACAACCCGAATGTATCACAACTTATTGGAATGTTGTCAAGTCTTTTTAAAATATTTTCAATCTGTATGCAAAATGAAAAAATGGCGACTTTCTGGGGGGAGTGTTTAAACAAAAAATGGTGCGCCGGGGCTGCTGGGAACGTTTAAACATTTACCCCGGGCGGAGTTGCTGCTGGAGAAAAAATAGTTTAAACTTCACACACCGCAACTTGCAGTTGCCGGTACTCTCCTCTCTCCGTTTGTGAGATTTAGCCCCTCCGAGGTTTCTTGGAGGGGCTTTTTTTTGGAGCAATTTCAGGGATTCTTTCAATGATGATCTCTGCCCTTGGGTTGTCAGGGTCTAGCCCCCAGTAGCAATGACGCTCTTTAACCTGTCGGTCGTTCTCATATATAAGACCCTGCATCAGGTCTAGGATCAAGCTCTCATCCAAGTCGGGTCGTCTTGAAGCATAGAAAATATGCAGAGTAACCCGCAGATCACCCGTCATTAGAGTAGCAAGTGGCTTGCACTGTTGTCTAAATACATCAGAGTAACTTAATGCTTTAGCAGACTTAATCAGTCGGGACATACCACCGAAGCGTACAACTCTCCGAGAATTTGCTTTTGATGCAGGCTCTCCAAAAATAATTTGTGATAGTGCTTGCAATTCTTGCGGAGCATCGCTATTATTGAGTTCTGGATTCATACAGACCTTAAGGAGAGTAAATGAAAATAACCAACAAACAAGGCTTACCCGCACCGTTAGTGGCTTTGCTTGCAAGAGACTTCTACACAAAGGGTGCTTCTCAGTATAGCGTAACAGAGTTAATGTCGCCACCAAAGATTCGCAGAATGCGCGAACAGTATGACGAGGAGATTGTGATCGACGTTACCAAACTGATTGCATCTCAGCTTGGAACATTCATGCACGCCAAGCTTGAGGGCAAGGCTATTGAGGGCTACACCAACGAGGAACGTATCTTTCATTCCATCGACGGAATAACTATCAGTGGTGCAGTTGACCTACAGGAACACACAGATGACGGAATCGTAATCATTGATTACAAGTTTGTTAAGGCGTGGTCAGTGATGAAGTCTAAGAATGACTGGGTTACCCAACTCAACATTTACAAATGGTTGATCGAGACAGTCAAGAAGCAAAAGGTCTGCGGTCTGAAGATCTGCGCAATCATTAAAGATTACTCTGCACATTCCACTCAGGAGAACTATCCCGAGGCAGAGGCAGTGATGCTTGACATCCCAATGTGGGACTCAGTTACCACAGAGACCTATGTACGCCAACGCTTGGACATGCACCGTGTTGCCAAGCAAGCCCAAGAATTCGGGGAGGACTTACAGCCCTGTACCGATGAAGATAGATGGATGAGCGACACCATCTACGCAGTGAAGAGAGAGGGACGCAAGACTGCGATCCGTGTATTTAAATCAATAGAGGAAGCCACAGAGTTGGCAGAAAAGGAAAAAGGCTATGTCGAGGAAAGAAAAGGTGAGTACAAGCGATGCACAGGAGATTTCTGTGGAGTCAGCCAGTGGTGTAAACAGTATCAAGGAGAGTTAAATGAAACTTAATGAAGTTAAGCAAGAAATCATGGAGATTGTCCAAGGCAGAGATCAAGACACTTGTTTGGACATTGCACAAAGAATTGAAGATCTTTTGGGTGATATCACTTTAGGCGTTTACCAAGAGGGATGGACTACTGAGGATTGCCTTGATTTTATTGAAGACTCAGTTGGAACAAACCTTACGGTTTTAATTAACAAATTAGAAAAGGAAGAAGATGAAAAAAGAAACAACGACAACACAAATGTCGCCCCATGATCTGCTCAAAGTTAACGTCAACGAGCATACCGAGAAGAAGAACAACCTAACCTACCTGTCATGGGCATGGGCATGGGCTGAAGCCCTTAAGGCTGATTCCACCGCCACGTTTATCGTGCACACATTTGCCGACAAACCCTATATGGATGTGAATGGCACAGGCATGGTGTGGGTCACAGTCAATCTGTTTGGGCAAGGCAGAACCTGTATGTTGCCCGTCATGGACTACAAGAACAAACCCATCCTTAATCCCGATGCGTTTGCCGTTAACACAGCCATCATGCGGTGTATGACCAAAGCCCTTGCTTTGCATGGTTTGGGGCTTTATATCTATGCGGGTGAGGATCTGCCTGAGTCTGATGAGAAAGACGCTCCTACGCCCAAGGCAGAGGCTCCAAAGCCTGTTGTCAAGGTAGCCAATAAGTCGCCACAACCAAAGGATTGGGATGACTCAGATGCAAGCCGTAAATTGTTTGCTGACGGAATGATTGAGTGGACATCCCACTGCACCACAGTGGCGGGTTTAAACAGCTACTGGAAGAGCAATGAACTTCAGCTTGATTCGCTGAAGGAAACGCACCCTCCTCTTTACAAGGAGGTCTTAGATTGCTTCAAAGCATTGAAGCTACAACTTAACCAAACGGAGAAACCAAATGAGTGATTACCAAGCAAAGCCGGATACAGGCTCCCTTTTCGCAACCCAAAGCAAGAAGACCCCCAAGTCTCCTGATTACTTTGGAACGATTTCCATCAACCTTAAAGACCTGACTAATCTGAAGACCGAAGACGGCCTGACAGTTATTCGCCTGTCCGGTTGGAAGAAGGTTGCCAAGAACGGCAAGACGTTCCTGTCATTGGCTGTAGATCGCTACGTTCCTAAAGAACAAGGCAATACACGTCAAGAGAACCAAGCGCAGGAATTCCCTGCTGACGACCAAGACATTCCATTCTGAGGAGAGACCATGACTAAAGCCAAACAGATCCGTGCTTATAAAGAAGCCAATCCTACACACAAGCCTGTAGATATTGCCAAGGCTTGTGGCGTAACCACAACCTATGTCTACCAAGTCTTGCATAACGCCAAGAAGAAGGCAAAGAAGGTGAAGCCAGTAGCCCCCACAGAAGGCCAAAAAATTGTGCGCAGCGAGGTTGGCCGTTTAAACAATGAAGTTGATGGCTGGAGAAGTTTGTACCTTACAACCCTTGATGAGATAGAGCAACTCAATCAAGATGCCATTGGCTACCGAGCAGTAATCTCTTACTTACAGGCGCAAATTGATGGCATTGCAGTTTGAAGCCCGTAAGGTGGCATTGAAGCAAGACCGTACAGGTTTTATCCTGACGCTTGCTCTGCACCCTGATGAAGTACCGGAAGAGATTCTGCGTGACTTTGTTGGGGCGAGATACGCCTGTGCGGTGGTTCGCATCCAAGATGATGAATCACCAACGCAGTATGACAACCGAGTCAAGAAGGCAGGGATTCTCTGCCGAGAGGAAGACTTTCAATTCTGGCTTGGTGTAAACAGCGAAGACGACGCAGCTGCGAAGTTGTGTAAACGCTGTGGAATAAATTCAAGAACAGAGTTGTATGGCAACACAGTCGCTCAAGCCGCATTTGACAACTTAGTTGCAAGCTATGAGACAACGAAAGCAAACGATGACCCCTTCTAAAAAACTTAAACCATTCATGACGTACTTGGATGATGCCGACTACGTCAAGCTAAAGAAGTTTGCCCGTGCCAAAAAGGTGACGATGGCTAGGATTCTGCGTGAGGGATTGGATGTGCGCATGGCACAGGACAACCCCTACCTCAAAGGATTCAATGATGGCCTGACAGCCGCTACGAGAGTCGTAAACGAGCATCAAGCATCTCAGATGAGATTCCCGTCAGGGCAATCCTTTGGGGAGATGATGAGCGTGGAGATTGCAAACCTAACGATGAGGGAGGTTGCCAGTGAAAATTCTAAGGGGTGACCGCAACCAATGTCAGTCATGTAAAGAATATTTCAACAGCAGTGGTGCTTTTGAGAAGCACCGCACAGGCAAATATGGAGTAGACCGCAGATGCAGAACTCCAGAAGAAATGATTGAGAAGGGATTTAGTTTAAACGCAGCTGGCTTCTGGATTGCTTCAAAGATGCCGGATCATCTAAAACTTAGGGAGAGAGAAGATGTTGACAACGGAACAGTTACGCAAGAAAGCTAGACGGATCTACAACAACGATATGGTTCCCGAACATATCAATCGTCATAACCAACGCAAATGGGTTCGTGCTGTTCTACAGCTAGGCGACCGTTGGTTGATTGCCAAACCAATAGGGAGTCTCCATGCAAACCAAAGCAATTCTTGAATTTACTTACCCCGAAGACGAAGACAAGCTATTGTTTGCAATCAAGGGACAAGAGATGTACAAGGCGCTCACAAACATAAAGATGGCCGTGACGGGTGAGTTCCCTCATAAGGCTGATTTAAACGCAGTGCTGGGCCGCGTACGTGATTTAACAGACCAAATCTTTGAGGAGCTTGGGGAGTGACACCTCTATCAATGGAATACACAAGATGTAAACCTCAGAAGCCTAATGCCAAGTGCGAGAACTGTAAGCGGTGGGTGGATCACCCAGAGCAGACACGCGGCAACGGCGTAGTTAATGTGCAAGACAGCAGAAGCAAAGCTTGCTTCTACATCCCAGTATCACTACAGGAGGAGCTATGAACAGAGAAGACATTATTCGCATGGCACGAGAGGCGTGGTTGTCAGACAAAGAAGCACAGTTGATTACTGAGT
>JAUKPQ010111743.1:0-15515 GCA_032273045.1 Chloridella minuta | reverse complement strand
AGTTCTTTAGCCGAAAGAGTTTTGTGATTTTCGATATCTTGTATCGTTACACTTTCTAAATGTTCATTGATTGGTTTTAACGTCATCAATTATTTACCTAAGGCAAACTTCAAGGCATTTTTTTCGCACTTTTCCCTATCGGCATGTTTAAAGTAGTTTGTAAAACCCCACTTCCCATATTGAGAATATTGTGGGCGTGGAGATATTTTCCAATTGCGATTTAATTTACCTGTTAGAGCAGCCATTTCTTTTTCAAAACGTGCGTCATTGTCCTTGAATGATCTAAATTGTCGTTCTAGTAATTCTACTTCGCCGGTCGAAATAACATCACTTCCCATAAAAATAGTTGTTTTGTCATAGTTACTGGAACAAAAAATGTACATACCATTCTGCTTAGGCAGATTGTCATTCCACATTGGCTTCGCGCCGGCGGCACTTTTGCATTCTAACGCAACAAATTTACCATTGAAATCTTTAACTAGAATATCAGGGTATCCTTGACTACCTGAGGGCTGTAACATAAAAGTGCCATTGGGCATTTCTTTTGCGACTTCTTTTAACTTTGTATCGTCACTTGTTTTGGACCATGCCTTTAATATTTTTTTGCTAAGATTAGGATAGTTTTCTTTCAATTCTTCAGTAAAAGAAGCATCTTTCAATTTTAAAGCCACTGCATTTTCATGCCGATGAACAGTAATTCCACTACTAGCGGAATCATTTTTAAAATAAGGCATTGCTAAAATGCTAATCATTGCCTGCTTTAATTGTTTACTCATATTATACTACCTCAGCTTGTAGCTTAATTCGTTTGTTCATTTTTCAACTCCGTACTTGGCAAGTTCTTCAAAGGTGTTTATTGTGCCATCTTCAATCAATGCAATGAGACAATCAAACTCGTCACGCTCACTAGAACCAAACACTTCATCTTCCTGCTCGTAAGCTAGGGTTAGTAGTTGTTCTTTCATTATGCAGTCACCTTAGCCAATTGCTCAGCCAATACATACAGTTGTCCAGGCACCATGCTATTACGCTCATAGTTAACACCAACATACCATACACCATCTTTCAGCAGATAGTGGTACTCAGCGTCACAGTTATTGCATTGTTCCTGAAACTCGTCATACGATTGTGCTACTTGAAAATCTACCCCAGTATCACCACGGTCACGACCAAAGAATGTAGTCCAACCTTCTTTCTTAGCCAGTTCATGCAGGGCAATGAGTTTATCAAAATCTGGGTCATTTTTGTCAATGTCAAACTGACTGAAGGGATGTGCCTCTCCAATGTGTTTGCCCAAAGAACTCATATCACCAAGAGCAACCAGATGGTTAGCTTTGGGCGACTGGTCTGAACCATAGTGTTCTTGCAGGATAGCGCCATTGTGTGACAGATAACCGTCCCAATGACAGTAAACACTCTTGCACTTGTCGCCATGCATTACGCCAATTCGTGAACGTGTACCCATTTGCAAACTCCTGTAATTAACTGATTAAGACTCTATTATATACCCGAATCCATTTATTGTCAACTATTAAGAACCAGTGTACAACTCTAGGATTTCAGGATTAGCAGTCTTTTGCTTAAAGGCCTCGATAAAATTGTGATGTGTTTTGGACCGTTTGAGCACCGCATTTGCCGCAACAAACAAAGCCGCATAAGTAAGACCATTAATTTCCACAGTAATATCTTTACCAAAGAAGTCTTTGTATGTCAAGAATTTGACACCTTCGTAGGGATGACGGTCGCTAAGAGAGCCAATCTCGTAGATAGACCAAATTGCACTCAATCCTAGTTCCTCACGCACGGTCTCGTAGTAGTTGAATTTAGTGTCGAATTCTGTATCTGTCATTTCAAAGTCCTTTAATTAACTGTCTAAGTATGTATTATATACCCAAATCCATTTATTGTCAACCTAACGAAGGTTATTCTTTGACCTTTTCACCGAGTTCAGAATCAAGATAACAGTTGGATCCGTTGGGTCCGGCTAGAAAGGATTGAGCCAACTCTAGTGACGCAAACAAACCTGCCACTGATACTCCAAATCCGCGATCTTCTTCAAGCACTACAAACACCAACATATCATTCCTTTAATTAACTGTCTAAGATTGTATTATAGACCCAAAACCATTTAATGTCAACCTTAAACTAGGTCTACCTGAATCTGTTTACCACGAATAGTAGTACCAAGACCAGTTGGGATTGGTTTGCGTACTGCTTTTGCAAATTCCCGTTCGTTTGCCAACTGTTGTACTGCATCCCAGCACAATACTCGGGAGTTAACTGTAGCAAACATCTCGGTCATTTGCTGGATCGTCATGTACATACCAATGTCATTCTCGGAGCCATCGCCTTTGAAAATCACACGGAATTTTTGTGAATTTTTGAAGCCTTCAATCACTGTTTTTGTACGCATATTATTTTCCTTTAACTTGTTTGGATTCGCACTTTTCTTGCTCAAACAATTCAACATAATAGAATCGTTTGTATTTTTCTAATCGTTTAGGGCTATTACAAGCATTGAAATAACCCTGAACATTAGTCTTGAACTTGCAATCTTTACATTGATCGGGCATTTCTAGTCCTGTTCTTAACTGTCTAAGTATGTATTATATACCCAAAACCATTTAACGTCAACCTTTTACCAATCTTTCTTGTCACCGAACAATTCGTTGTCGTTGAAGCCTGCGTGGTAGGCTGTGATTTCAGCAGCAGTCATCTGTGCCATCTCCACACGAGGAGTCACTGCGGTGTCACCTTCGAAGTAGTGCGGATTGAAACCACGGCTGTAGTAACTGTCGGCACACCCACGGTCATATGGACCACCGTGGCGTGCGTCATAATAGGCTGATTGTGTTGATAGTGCTTGCATTTTGTCTTTCTCTAGGTTATTAGCCACATGACCGTTCATGCGGTCTTGGTTCCTTTTGTCCCATATCGCCTGTTGCTTTTTGCTGACCTTCATCGTTTTCATAGTATGCTATTTAATGTCTAAGTATGTATTATATACCCAAAACCATTTAATGTCAACCTTTTAGTTCTTGTATAGTTGGACTCTTTTAGGGTACTCAGCACCAGGCCGAGCATTGAGGATCACAAGGTTTCCATTGACTGAGTAGACCACATACATGTTGTGGACATCGACTCGGCGGGTGCTCTTGCCTGATGTACGTGATTCGCTGTAGCCTTCGGGTTGGTAACTAACGAACTCGCCTACCACAGGAGTGTTAGCAAAGGTCTCGGGCTCTTGGTTGGTCCAGTGAAAACTGACACCGTAGGCTATGCCTGTGATCATGGTGGCAACAAAGAAGCCGGAAAAGAATAGTTCTGGTTCGGTGGACAGGCAAATGCCCAACCAAACCACACAGACGATTAAGACTATGATAAAGCCTGCATGATCAACGGGGATGCTAGCTAGTGGTTGGAATGTGTACATTTCTAAGCCTTTTGATTAACTGTCTAAGTATGTATTATATACCCAAAACCATTTAATGTCAACCTATATTAGTTCCCAGCGTAGATAGAAACGTATTCTTCACCTTCTTCTAAGTCAAAAGGACCACAATCATCATCTACTTCATCGGAAATAAATGCGGAAGACAACTCACCACAATCACCAGATGCACCATGACGATAGAAAACTAGCTTGTCACCGTGACCCTCAGCTTGGAGTTTTTGCAGTTGTTCAATGAATTTATTCAATTTCATAATAAGTCCTTTAATTAACTGTCTAAGTATGTATTATATACCCAAAACCATTTAATGTCAACCTTTTACCACTCTTTGTGGTCGCCTGCTTCCTCACCATGACGATAGCCTGTGGTGTAAGCGGTGATTTCTTCGGCAGTCATCTCTGCCATCTCTACCCGAGGGCTGGCTTTTGTGTCACCAACATAGTAGTGAGGATCGAAAGGTCGACGGTACCATGCATCAGCATTGCCTCGGTCGTATGGTCCACCGTGGCGTGTGTCGTAATAGGCTGATTGTGTTACTACTAGTTGCATATTGTGCTCCTTAGGGTTTCATCATAAAGGCAAAATAGTAAAAAAAGGGGCCAAACATTGTTAGTGCAATGATGGCCGCTTGAAATAGTTCTTTAATTAGTTTCATACAGTAAGTATATCACCAAAACCATTTATTGTCAAATTTACCAGCTAGAGTGGTATTCAAAATTCCAGTTGACAGGAGGGAAGTCTGTTAGCACCTTATCCAACTTTTCCGCTGTGTCACGCAGGTCCTCCCAGTAGTATTGATCCACTTTTTTAGAACCAAAGAAGAATCCTTCTTGCGGGGGCAATAGGGTAGCGTCTTTTGTGTCCAACACTTTGAGAATCAATTGACGCAGTTCTTCCAACTTATCACGGCTAACATCATAGTCACCGCAGTCATCAACACCCTCTTGGACATTATCTACAAACCACTTGTGAATCTGATTGCTCTTGCGCCAATACATTGCCTCTACAATGACCCCTTTGACACGACGGTCCTTGATTTCAGGAAAGGCTTGTGCTACAGTAGAAGCCAACGCTTCCTCATTGTACCAAAAGAAACGTTTGGCATCCAAATACATATCGAGACCCATAGTTCACTCCTATTAAAAATTAATGTCAAATCAATCTTGCTTCGATTTCCGTATAGAAAAGATGGTATTTTGCCATCCTAGCAATGTCTTTTTCAGTAACACCCTTCAACCGACGGATATCGGTGTTGTGTCGCAAGTCGGCCATTTTGACCCGCATTGCGTCCTTGCTAGTAAAGACCCTTTCTTTGTACTCGTGATAAGTCTCACCGGGTACTTTAGTCAATGCACGGATTCCTGCAATAACTCGCTCACTAATACCAGCGTCACGCAGGTCTTTGTAAGTTACCTTAGTGTCCTCAATAACGTCATGACCTAGAGCCATGCACATCAGTTCCTCGTCTTCCGATTTCAGATAATGCATTACTTTGAGGGGATGCAAGATATAGGGAGCACCACCTCGGTCAAATTGACCAGAGTGGGCGTTTGTGACAATGACTAGCATTTTGTCAAGCATTTCACCTTTTTTCATACCTACTCCTTCTATCTATTAGAACTACAGTATAGCACAAAGACCATTTATTGTCAACCTTATGCAGGGCTTAGTTCTTACACAATTCTCGGAAAGACTTCTTACGATAAAGATTCCACAGTCTCCATGAAAACGAATTCTCAACTGATCCGTTTCTAGCCGCAAATTTAGTCAATTCGCCTCCATTGGTATTGAAGGTGATAGTAATTGTCTTACGACCTTGGATCTCGACTGAAGGGACTTTGAAATAAAACAATTCTTGACTCAACGGATCCGCTGCCACAATAAGTACATCACCGTGCTTCATATGGAGATTACCAACGTTAGCTTCCCGATTAACAGATCGATTCCCTTCACCGTGCGTATGGTAGCTTACTGTGCATTTTTTAGCTTCCCATCCGTTGACAAAATCTTCGCCGTTAGTGTTACTGCGCTTGATTTTTGCTACCTTTGAAATTGCTTGCTCAAGCCATGTTTCAATTGCAAGACCTCCCCACTTGACTACTTTAATAAAGTCTTTCCGTTCTGCAACCGGAATTCTAAGATGTTTCATTAATTCTATTAGAATTAACAAATCACCTTCGACTGCATTTTTTGTATTTTTTGAAGCCATACAAATCCTATTAAGGTTAAAAAAGACAGTATATACTATTTTGGATTTAGTGTCAACTATTTTTTGAGCAAATACATGGTCAAATCGGGGCCGTCTACTTTGACAAGTTCCCCGGGATAGCGACTAGATTCACTATCTGTACTTCCCCAAGAACGATAGACTACACGAACCATCTTGGGACTAAAAGCAACGACACGGCCTAGCGTCATTGTTTTACTATAGGGTGGTATGAATACTACACTATCACCAAGTTCTAATTTTCGTTTAAGAAAATCTTCCATGATATTAAGGACGCTTTTTCAATACAGAATCTGCAAGTCCGTATGCTACTGCATCGGTAGCACTCATAAAGAAATCTCGTTCCATATCCTTAGATAGTTCTTCATACGTTTTACCAGCACTATTGTGGTCAACATAAATTTGAGTAAGAGATTTTTTCATAGATATGATTTCTTTAACTTGAATTTCCATATCAGTAGCTTGACCTCGTGCGCCACCTGAGGGCTGATGAATCATATGTCGTGCGTTGGGTAACATGTAACGCTTACCTTTGCTACCTGCTTGAGCAAGCAAACTACCCATGCTACATGCTTGACCCATTACGATGGTCATGATATCGGGTTTGATAAATTGCATCGCATCATAGATTGCCATACCAGCAGTTACGCTACCACCTGGGCTATTGATATAAACACTAATATCTTTCTCACCTTCGCTTTCCAAGTAAAGCAATTGTGCAACAACAAGATTTGCCATTTGATCATGCACTTCACCTTCAAGCAAAATTACACGGTCACGCAACATGCGGCTGTAGATATCATAACTACGCTCACCTTTGCTCGTTTGTTCTAAAACCATTGGGACTAAACTCATAGTATTCCTTAAAATTACAATTGTAACAGAAAGTCTATACTAATGCAACTATTATGGTTAGTTACTTATCCAATCTCTGTTGCGATAAGGTTTACCATACATTGCGTGTGGTAAGTACTTCACGACCTTTTGCTTTACTCGTTTTATTATAGGATGCTCATGGTCGTGATTGAATGCTTTCAGATACATTCTCCAACTGTTATGATTTCTACGTTTGCCTAGTTGGTCCTCATCAAGGTATTCAAAAACTTTGTTGGTATCATTTTTAAATTTCCATAACAACTCGCAGGCAATGTTGAATCCATATGCATCTATCTCGTCACTGCAACCAAGATATATCTGTTCTTCACGCTGTCTAGTTCGTTGTGCAGTGCTATTATATTCGGGTAGTACTTTGAATTTTCTGCGGCGATATTGTCGCATATGAATTATCTCGTGCAATATAGTATTGGTTACTGTATGGCAAGTTCTATGAAAGTTTTTTGGGGTGATGGCAATTGTATCACTTTTGTTTTTATAAACAATTATTAATTCAATTGATTTTTGTTTTTCTTTGTCTAAGTCGCTATAGTACGCACCACCTACCCAAACGCAATTCTTATCAACTTTAGTATCTCCCCATTTTTTTACTTTTATGGGTACACGCTTCTTTATATGATTACACAAGATTCTGTGAAACTTATCCACAGTCATTTCTTTGTTGATTACTTTTGGATGTAGAGACCAAACATATTCTGTTAGTTCGTAGCGATTGATTGAAGACCAGTCAAATTTACATTTCGCCACGACATACTCCTAGTTATTTTCGTTTAGCTCTGACACCAACTTCTCTTGCCTTGTTGACAGGATTAATGATATCTCTTGCCGACGTTGCTAGTTCATCTTTACCTGCATTCTTTTCACGTTTTGCTCTGATTACAGGGGCGCTAACTTCTTCATCATCTTTGGGTTTGCCTGACCCTTTGTCTATCTTGAATGTATAGTTACCTTTTATACCAGTACTATAATATGTTTTACCCGCTGATAGATAAACACCCTTGATGCTCTCTCCGGGATAAACTGTATTGAATTCTTGTAAGGTCCATTTACCTTTGCCTTCACTAGCCTTAGTATAAACTTGTATCAATGCACCATTGTTTAATATATCAGCAGCGGCAGCACTAAACTTTGTCTTATCGTTAACTTCTTCTGCTGCCTTGTGTGCAACTGCTGCCATCAAGTGATAGTATAAGTTTACATTGTCTGGATCATCTGTGTTGCGTCCTTGTGCTAATTTTGTTAGGTTCTTACTAAGTCCCATTTGACCAAGATTGTCTAAGCTAACTGGACCTATCTTTTTAAATGCTCTAATCATTTCAGCATCATCTGGAGTAATGATACCATATCGCACACCTAACATTAATGGCGCACCTGCTTGACCTGCTTCTTGTATCTCACGTAGTAACGCAACTGCTTCGCTGTGCTTACTTAAGAATTTCTGACCATCAGGTGTTTCTTCTAATTGATTGATTTGATCAACAAGATTCTTTGCACTAGCAGTAGCACCTTTGCCACCTTTTGTACTAACAAGAACACTGCGCCCGTCTTTTGTTGACATAACGCTATCACTAAGTCCTGCAGTCTTGCTATCGTCAAAACTTATTACTGTCTTTTGAAAGCTACCTCCTAAGAACTTGCTTGCCGCTTCACCTGCGTTACCCGTGTACTGACCTTTTTGTAATGCGATAGGTTGTAATATCTCACAGAAATAATCACGGAATGCAGTAAAGCTGACACCCTCTGGAGCATCAAATGTCATGGGCAATGGTTGACCCATTGCGATATTGTGTGCTACTGCATACAATGGATTGTCTGTTCCTAGACTGCTAGCAAGTTGATTCATTATATCAGGGATAGTTAAATCAATCTTATCTACTAACAAGTCTTGTGGGCTTAATCCAGCTTCGGCTTTAGCAGCACTTTTGCCACCAAACTTATATACACTACCGTCTACTGTGAATGTATTCGGGATATAGTTGTCATTGCGTGAAGGTTTGATTTCTTGTAGATACTGACCAAGAACAAAGGTTCCGAATGATATCAATGCGAATCCACCAGTACGTCCTGAACGATTATTTTGCCACTGTATATCTGGTACTTGCTGTTCAATCTCAGCTAGTGCTTGATCTAGTTCTTCTGGGGTGAATTTACCGCCACCTTCTGGGAAGAATTTAATGTCATTAAATATTGCTTCATCACCGTTTTGATTTCTGAAAACGTCACCTGGTTTGCGACCTGCTAATCCTGTACTCTCGTTCAGTTGGTCTAATAATGTTATAAATTCACGCATAGTTTAGTATTTATCTATAGAAAAAAATATAAAATTCTTACCCGATAGTAAATACAATGAAGGAGAAAATTATGTTAAAATTTCTAAAAAATCTGTTTGGTATTGAATCCTCAACTCCAGCAGCAACAATCGCCCCAGTAGTCTCTGCCCCCTACAAGGTACCAGAGCCAGCAGCTACAACACCGATCCCATTGATTCCGGTAGTAGAAGCTGCGCCTGTAGCTAAAGCTAAACCTGTTGCCAAGCCAAAAGCCGCTGCAATCAAAGCACCAGCTAAGCCAAAGGCAGCACCAAAAGCAGCAGCTCCAAAAGCTAAAGCTCCAGCTAAGCCTAAAGGTCCAGCTACAAAAAAGCCTAAGATTAGCATCGCAAAATAAATGACTACGATAGGGTTTGACTTAATAAGTGATTTGAATTTATCTCCCGAAGATAGTTTCAATTGGGAGGGCAAAGCAACTAGTTTATACTGTATAATAGCAGGTAATATTAGTGATGACTTACGCACTATTAAACAAACCCTATCGCATTTATCTAAATTCTATCAGGGTATATTCTATACTCTAGGTTCGTTGGAATATCACAATACAGGTGATATAGCAAAAAGAACGGACGAAATACATAAAGCATGTCGCAATATTAATAACCTAGCATTAATGCACCATCACGTGGTTATTGTTGATGGCATAGCAGTTATTGGCGCAAATGGATGGTATGGTAACACAGTATATGATGATGAAACTGCAAGTATGCTTGAAGTTCATCGTAATGAAGATATCCTCTATCTAAAAAATACAATCGAACGACTACAAAAACACCTAGATGTTAAGAACATTGTAGTTGTCTCTAACTCAGTTCCCAGTATAGATTTATACTTCGGCGAACATCCAAACACAATTGACATTCAACTAAATTTAAGCATAGCATTAATGGCTGATACTGAAACTAAAGTCTCACATTGGTTGTATGGCACATATGGAAAAGTAGTCGATACCAATATAAATGATATCAACTACATTAATAATAGCAGTTTCAAAAGAAACCCCTATTGGGCTAAACGTATAGAAATTACAATTTAAGCCTCGGCTTCGACTTTCACTTGTAGTGGATATCCCTGACTACGTGCTTCTAGTGTAACCTCAATTCCTTTTTGTTCTGCAATTTCATAGGGCAAAACAGCGACTACAGCACTACCCTCTTCGTGGATATTATGTGTAATTGTACTAGCAGTATCTTGGTTATAGTTAAAGTAATCAATTAAGCTACTTACGACAAATTCCATACTGGTTACATTATCATTGATATAAATGATTTTGAACAACGGTGGTTCCATCAATGCGAGGTTAGGTTTAATCTTGATTTTTGTGTCTGTTTTAGCCATTTTGTTTACCGGTTATGATTTATAAAAGTGTGCAGTCTCTTAACTGCACACATGATGCTATTATATTATTTAGTGTATGAAATAGCAATTGATCTGGGTTTTTGTTCTTCGGGAATTTCACGTTTTAGGTGAATATTAAGAATACCCAATTCAAGGTGTGCGTTCTCAATCTCAACGTAGTCAGCAAGTTTGAATTCTCTACGGAAATCTCTGTTACTAATACCTTTATGTAGATAGTTCGGCATAACTTGTTCACTGTCACTTTGATACTCTTTACCTTCAATAATCAAAAAGTTTTTATCTTTTGTTACTGAAAGATTATCAAGTCCGAAGCCAGCCACAGCCATACTAATCATATATTCATCCTCAGTGATTTGGACGACATTATATGGGGGATAGTTTGTGTTGGCTTGTTGAGAATGCATTCTGTGCAAATCATCAAACATAGTATCAAAACCGATACCAAATTTGTGAAGTTGGGGAATGTCAAGGGAACGAAGGGTTAAAGTGTTTTTTGTCATATTTTTCTCCTATTAAGCAAGATGACTATATGTAGACCTGACCATCAGCATCTACGAATCGTATTTATTATAATTCAAATACGCAAAAAATTCTACTATTTAGGTTAGAATAGTTTCTTGGGAAGACTCTGGTCACGCAAGTATTTTTCCCAACGTCTTTTAGCTAAGCCTTTATCAACCTTACGTTGAATAGAAGGTTTGACGAATTGTTCACGGTCACGTAATTCCTGCAATAGGTTCTGGTCCGTGATCTTCTTTTTGAACTTACGCAATGCTTTTTCAACATTGCCGTCAGTAACAATAACTCGTCTGCCTTTTATGCTCATACTAATGATTTTGGTTCTAAAACTTGCTCCCTTGTTATATTTATCTCGGTTACGTTATTTTCTCTGTATTTCTTAGTATTAAACATGTGGGGCATCAAAACCTTCTCAATTTCAGTGTGCAATCCACGTGCCCCAGTCTTCAATTTCAAGCAGTTTTCAACCATTTGCTCTAATGCACCTTGCTCAAATTCTAGCTTGATATCGTCAATACTCAATAGATATTTGTACTGTTCAATGTAATTGTTTTTAACTTCGGTAAGCACCTTGAGCAATTCTTCCTTGCTCAATTCCCCGATACTAACTGTAGTAGTGAATCGTCCAATAAATTCAGGAATCATGCCATACTTGGTCAGATCGTCCGGAGTAACTTCTTTGAGATCACCCTCAGTCTTTTTATCTTTAATGTCAGCACCAAATCCAATTGTCGATCCACTCTTACGATTGCCAATCAAATCCTTTAATCCTACGAAGGCTCCACCTGATATGAATAGGATGTTTTTCGTATCAACTTCCGTCATATCACCACCTGGATGTTTTCTGCCACCAGCAGCTGGGATACGACAAACTGTACCCTCAACTAGTTTAAGTAATGCTTGCTGAACACCCTCACCTGATACATCACGGCTAATACTTGTGCTTTCACTCTTACGGGCAATCTTGTCAATTTCATCAACAAACACAATACCACGTTCTGCTAGTTTAGGATCACCACCAGCAGCATTGACTAGCATACTAATCATAGATTCTACGTCATCACCTACATAGCCAGCTTCTGTCAAACTTGTAGCGTCAGCAACTACGAAGGGCACTTTGAGATATTTCGCTACAGTCTTGGCAAGCAGTGTTTTACCACTACCAGTAGGACCAATGATGAGTACATTGCCTTTAGCAATATCTAAATCTTTCGGCGGATAAGTGATACGCTTGTAATGATTGGCGATAGCTACGCTTAGTACAGTTTTAGCACTGTCTTGTCCAATCACATGCTTGTCTAAATATTCCTTGATGCTTGAAGGATCATATTTTACATCTTCTTCTTTGGTCTTTGGATCGACTACTAAGCTGTCATCTTCTATGAGATTAGTACATAATTCAATACAGTCACTACAAATAGCAACATCATCTCCTACGATTAGTTTTTTAACTTTATCTTTGTGTGTATTACAAAAAGAACAATAGCTTAGTTTAGTTTCAGTGGTCATATATTAATTTATCTTTGTATTATTTGTTGATTATTTTTACCAATGACATTTACTGTCAGGCACTACAGAAACTTCGATTTTACTTGCACGTTGGACAACATAATTATGTGCTGGGTCTATAGTAGCTCTTAACACGCCAGACTCTGATTCATTTCCAAAAATTGTCAATGACCCAGAGGCGCCAACTTCATAAAAACTATTCTTTCTACCGTTAACTGAATCAGGTACATAACACGTTTGAAATAATAAATTATTATTAATATCAGATATTTCTAATTTTATCCTAACTTCACGTTCTCCGCGCATAGAATTTTTAATGTTATCCAATAAAATTCTATCATTAAACTTGTACAATTTCTTTCTACCAAACAAGAAATCTTTAGGATCTTTTGCCATGATAGTGACATTACTTGTTGCAGGGTTTAACATGCCAATCAAATCCAGTTTGTCTTGTACTAACGACATACCTTCATTCATTGAAGTGATAAAATCATAATTCCACTTTAATGTATACGGAACATTAAATGTAGCATTTCTATTACTATCCACAGTTAATGAATATGGTGTCTGACTAATTATAAACGCATTTTGCGGATATGTACTTAACACCATGTCCAGCATTTTATCACCTTTTTGTTTTTGATCCAAGAAAGTAGATAATGCTGCACCAGCACGTTCACCATTGATACCTTGAGTGGTTTGTCCAGTGTTCAACACTTGATTGAGTAGTTTACTATCAGCAACTAATACATCCAATGTGATTTTGATATTAGAACCATTCTGATTGATATCAACGATTTTAAAATCGTCAACATACCCTGCACTAAACAATGATATGTTATCTTTAGATAAAGTACCCGATGTAGCTTGTCGCTCACTTAGTACAATTGCCCCTGCTCGTTGTTGAACAGCGGTACGGAAAGCATTTTCTTTTGCTTGCTCAACAGTAGAGCCTTCACCAATTACACGAATGTATTTGGTGTCGGCTAGTATATCATTAGCAAAAAAGAAACATGCTACTAAACAAAGTAGCCGTAACATGTTTTAGTTTTGAGTAGTGAATTTTTTACGCAATGTTTCGGCAGCACGTTCAGAGTCTTTGTCCCAGCGAATAGTAACCAATACTTCCTGATTACCAACTACTTCTTCATTGATCTTAACGAATCCCTTGAGGATAGCTTGTGAACTTGTACGAATTGTCTCGGTAAGTTGATGTGCTGTTTCGTTGTTGTTTTCACGCAAACTAACACTTGCTGCTTCCTTGTCGGACATTTCTACAGTTTTGTTATCATTATTGCCTGATTTTACTTTGTCACTTGCTTTTTCAAGATTCTTAGCAATAGTGTTTGTGACACGGGTACTAGAGATATCCTTAGAGATAAATTCAGATACTTGTGCATTGGCTCGCATTTCAGCAACAGTTAGTGCAGTCTTACGATTGTTTGCAGTATTACCGAATGATGTGGCAGTCGCAGTTGATTCAATTGCAACAACTTCACATTCATTTGGTTTAAACACACGCCATGTACAGCTAGTTTCAATTTTGATTTTCTCACTGGCAAATGATGTAGAAAGTTTCTGTGTCTTTACAGGACCTTCACCTTCATTTTTAGTTGAGGCGCAGCCAGCAAGTATGATAGCAATCGCAATTGTAGCGAGTTTAAGTTTCATGGATAACTCCAGTTAGTTAAGATACTAGTATTATATACTAGTTTGGATTAAAAATCAATCTTTTTTGGTCAAGTATTCTTCAATTTGTTGCTTCTCAATATCAGACAACAATTCAATATCGTACTCACCTGAATCTATCTTATTGACCAAATACTTAATATATTCTTGGTCGTAAAGATAGCTGGTTGATTGTTCTTTATTAACGACTATCCATCTGGATCCATCGAATTTATATACCTTATTAGGTAATGTATCAACACGAACAAACGTATCACCCTTAGTAGAAAACGCAGGGAAACTGGTTCCAAAACTAGTCTTACTTTCTCTACCCGTATCCGCAACAAGTTTAAACATATCAGGGCGCATACCCAATAATACATCTTTATGCATGTGCTTACCGTCAAACATTACATAGCCACCTTCTAAAATTTCAAAAGGAATAGTGCTAGATTCTATCTTATCAGGCAAATTAACTTTGGGTATCTCTTTAAAAGTTGGACCTGTCTGTACCCATTCACCATCAACTTTAATACCTTCAAAGTTTGGGTCAGTGTCAAAGACAATAGGCTTAGGTGGAATGTATGTTATCTCAATTGGTTCTACACCTAATGTATTGTCTACTACATCACACTCTTTGTTTGGGCAGAAAGGACCAATGCCAGGAGCAACAATCAATGGGGTACCACACTTATAGCAAGGCTCTAGTGTTTCATCACTTGATTCTTTGTATACTTGTATCGGTGCGGGTTCTATTCCAGGTGGTGTACTACTACCTCTTGGTGTGAACAAGTATGGATGATCGTTGATATCAAATTCTTTTTCAACAACTTCTTCCTGTACAGGTTCAATGGGTTCTGGCATAGTCACATCAGCAATCCATGCGTCTGGTTTAACTGATTCTTCCTCTTCATTATCCCATTCTTTGCTAGCGTTAGCTGCCAACACAAGTGCAATAGCAAGTGGATCAAATACAATAACAAGTAAGATAATAACCCAACGTACTGCTTTTTCTAAAACGTTAGTATCAGGGTCATCACCATATAGTAATGCAGCAATGTACTTGATTGGTCCTACTTCTGCTTCGACTTTTCGTACTTCCGCTGCGATAGGCGCCCGTTCTTGATTATACCCTGCAATTGCTTTCTGCTCGGCGGTGATTTCAGCTTGAAGTCGCAAGCGTTCTTTAGCTTGGCCTTTGCGGATAGCAACGGCTTTGTCTGCGCCCTTTTCATCTTGTGAGCGGCCCATGACTTGGTCAACAGCCTCATCCATTTGTTTAAGCGCCTTACGGTTTGCATCTATATTTTCCTTACTTGTTTTAATCTTCTCATCATACACGGCAATCTTAGCTTGTACATCACCTGATGTAATACCCTGATCCATGTGTGCTTTTGACAAGAAGCCAAAGATACCCATACTTGTAATCAATGCGATAGCCATGACAGCAGGCACTAAGTATAGTTTGAGCAATACTCCTGCACGATGCCAATACTTACGCAACCAAACAGTTGTGGTAATCTTAGCGAGTTCAAGTGCTGAACCCATGATGATAAC
>JAUKPQ010111632.1:0-15519 GCA_032273045.1 Chloridella minuta | reverse complement strand
CTACAAGGTGTTGGTGCACAGCAAGCTGCTGGACAATTAGGATTACAAGGAACAGCACAAGGTATGCAAGGTGCTGGTATGGGATTACAAGGCGCTCAGGCTGGTTTACAGGGCGTACAAGGAGCTATTGGGGCTGGACAATACGGACTACAAGGATTAGGTCAAGCGGGTCAATTAGGTGGTCAACTTGCCAGTATTGGTGGTCAACAGTTACAAGCTCAACAAGGTATTTACGGATTGCAAAATCAAATGGGTGCACAGCAACAAGCCCTTGAGCAACAAAAGATTAACCAACAGATTCAAGATTACGCTACGCAACAACAGTATCCGTTTATGCAGTTGGGTATTATGAACTCGTTGTTACGTGGATTACCGTTACAGTCTACAACAACACAATCGTATCAAGCACAGCCAGCAATAGGACAACAAGCTCTTGGTTTGGGTCTTGGTGCTTTGGGCGCATCTAAGGCGTTTAGTTAAGGAAATATTATGATTAATCCATCAACAGCACCCACTTCTCCAAACCCTATGCCAGCAGGTTTAGGTTCCCTTATACAAGGTTTAAGCGCGCCTTCTACGCCTAGAGGTAAAAGCCCAAGTAGCATGGGTGAGATTATGGAACTAGCTCGTGGAATGAGCGATGCGCAGTTGGCGGATGTGTTGCAAGGTAAAAGTTTAGACGTTCCCCAGTTTGCTGCGATGGCCGAAGCTATGGGTCGTAAGAGTTTACGTAATGCTGTACAAGGTATGGAAGCCCAAGGACAGGCGCATCAGCCTAGCCTCAAAGATAGAATGCTTGCCGAAGATGCTGCACAACAGATGCCTGAAGCTAGTGGTATTGGTCAAATACCTGCGCCTAATATGGAGTCAATGGACATGGCTGGTGGAGGTATTATTGCGTTTGATCGTGGTGGATATGTGCCTAGGTTTAATGGTGAAGATGATGAACAAACCGTAAAAGGACCTTTCCAGAGAGCGGGTTATGCGCCTTATAGTAAAGGTGTTGCATTTAGAAACGAAAAGCCATACACAGCAGAAGAAGCTAGAAAAGATTTATCGGAGTTGCCCGGTAGAATTGCCGCACCTTTTGTAGAATGGTATAACACACGTAAAGCAGCACAAAACAAAACTTTAGATACTGCAAGAGCAAAGAACTGGGATAGTACAGAAAATGCTGCCGACCCATTGCAAGCTCTTGCGCCAAATACGTATGCGCCACCTTTAAGCACAACGCAGGCTTCTGTACTCGAAGAAAAAACAGAAGCAAAAACCAATCCAAATCCAAATCTAAGCGCATTACTTAACCGTAGTGCTGGTGTAAACCCTAATGCTAATGTAAACCCTAGTGCTGCTACTTTAGGTAGTGTGGAAGATGAAATTGCAAAATATTCTGATAAATACAGAAATATGTTTGGTGAAACACCTGCGTTTATTAAACGAGATAATCCGTTTTCTGCCGTTAAGTATGAAGGTGATAGTGCTGAAAAAACAAGAGAACAAGGTCTTGGCACTGGGTTAATGTTAGCGGCTAGCGGTCTTCTTAAAAATCCTACATTTGCTGGTGGTTTAGGCGACGCTATGGCGGCATTGGGTAATCAAGGTTGGTTAACCGCTAAAGAAATTAAAGCCGCTAAGAAAGACGAACGTGATTTTAATAAAGATATGGCTAAAGCTAACGAGTTGTTTGAGCAAGGTCAAGAAGAAAAAGCATATAAGTATGCTGCTCTAGCTCAAGATAAAGAAGACAAGATACGTAGCCTAGCGTTAAATACCTTTAAAGCTAAAACAGATTTGTTTAGTGCTGAATCGTTAAATAAGTATCATATGGGTTCACTAGATGTACAACGTATGCAAGCTGGCAAACCAGATTCAGGTATGGCTTTGTTAAATAGGGTTTTAAGCGAAAATAAAGGTATGAGTACTGTAGATGCGCTTAATGCTATATCAGGCGCTAAAAAAGGTGATGCGTATTCAATTGATAAAGCTGTGAATGATTTTAATAAGCTACAAAAAGATGCAGCTGAAAATCCACAGTTAGCAAAAAATTTAAAAAAATTAAATATTACAACACCCCGTGAATATCAACAGTATGTATTACAACAACAAAGTACAATAGAAAGTAACCCGTTTCAAAATTCAGCAATGGCTATAGCAAAAGAACGTGGTCTTATTAAATAATTTAGTTTTTAAGAAAGCCGTAAAATGGATTTAAGAAAACTTTCAGACAGTGACATACTTGCGTTAAGCAACAATAACTTAAAAGCAATGTCCGACGCTGGAATAAAACTTCTTGCGGCTGGTGAACAAGACGAAGCCCCCAAAAGAAAAGGCATTGGTGCTGGATTAAGTAAAGGCTTAGAGTCTTTATTAAGTTCTGGTCAAACTACTCTTGAGAGTCCATTTGGCATTAACAGGGCGGCTGAACGCAGTCTTGAAAGAAGTGAAACTCTTGGTAAAAAATACGAAGACCAAATTGGTTTAGATAAACTTAAAGAAGCCTACGAAAAACGTGGTATTACAGGTGCTGGCGGTGAACTACTTCGTCAAGTACCCTTAGCTTTAGCTGAACAAGCACCTAATATTGCAGCGTCTCTTGGGTCTGCCCGTTTTGGCGCTATGGCGGGGGCACCGTTTGGTCCAGTTGGTGCCGGTATTGGTGCTTTGGGTGGCGCTTTAATTCCTTCTGCTCTTCAACTATTCGGCTCTAACGTAGAACGTCAAGCCGCTGAGCAAAAACAAGCTGGGGTACCAACTGATATAAGTACAGGTAAGGCGTTGGCGGCAACTTCACTACAAGCACCACTTGATATAGCTGCTACGTATATTCCATTAGGCGGTAAGATTGTTGGTAAGATGTTTGGTCCGGAAGTTGAAAAACTTCTTATGCGCGGTGGCACAAAAGCTGCTGAAGAGCTTGCTCAAGAATCATTTAAAAGGACACTAGGTAAAGGCTTAGTTACTGGCGCTGCCGCTGAAATCCCAACCGAGATTGCACAACAAGTATTAGAGCGTGCTCAGGCTGGCTTATCTTTAACTTCTGCAGATGCCTTAAAAGAATACGGCGAGACAGCGTATCAATCGGGTCTGCTTGCACCTATGGGTGGCGTTGGTCGTTTTGTAGATAAGTCTGCTGCACGGGGTGAGATTGCGGCTACTAAAAAAGCCGAAGAAGATAAAGTTATTGCCGAGCAGCAAGCTACTCAAGCTGCACAAGCTGAGATGGCAGCCATTGCCGCAGAACAAAAACCACCTGCAGTTGCCCCAGAACAAATTGCGCAGATGCAACAAGAGGTTATATCTCAGCGTGGTACGCTTCAACGTGAGTTAGCTAGACTTCAGTCAGAGGCTATTAAAGAATCCGACATTGATAAGTTAGCTGAAATTAGCAGCCGTGCAACACAGCTTCAAACTGGGTTAGATCAACTAGACCCTGACAAAGTCAAAGCCGAAATAAACAGCCTTGGCAAAGAAGCGAACGTTCTTGCTAAAGATTTAAAAGCTGCTGAGAAAAAAGCCCCTGAGTTAGTAGAAGAATTGACAGGACAACTACAGCAGACCCGAAGTCGTTTGGAAGAACTCAAAGCTAAGTTACATGCGCTTGCTCCTGTTGTACAAGAAGGCGCTGGGCAAGACTTTAAAAACCAGATGGCTGCTAAGCTAAAGCAGATTGATAAAGCTAAAGAAACAGGTGATTTTGCATCGCTAGGTAAATTGGTTGGTCAATACAAAGAGATGCAGGGCAAGTACCAAGGCATTCAAGGTAGCCTTTTTGAGGGTGAGGGGCAGTATACCTACCCTGATGCTGACAGAGCTGCCAACGAAAAGATTCGTGCTGAACTAGCTGCTGAGAAAGAAGCCGCTTACCAAAAAGCATTGGGCACTATTGAAGAAGAGACTAAAGGTAAAGCCTCTGAAGTATTGCAGCCTGCTACTGAAGAAGATATTGCAGTGCAAAAAGAACAGCAAGCTAAGATTAAAGCGTTAGAAGATTCACGTAGCACAATGCAAAAGCTGTTTGATACAGCTAATAGCTCTAACGATATTGAAGCCGCTATTCAGTTACGCAAACTTATCGAATCTAAAGATAAAGAAATTGAAGCAGCTAAACAACCAGCTAAAGCAGAAGGTCCAAAGTATCCCGGCGATAGGGCGTTCTTTGAGTCAAGAGAACAAGAAATTAAACGCATTAAACGATATAGTGAACAGATTGCTGCCGACGATGACTTGATTAAAACGGCTGCCGCTGAAGATTTATATGATGCAGATGGCGAACTAACTAAGTATGGCAAGCGTTTAGTAGACCTTGAGGACAGACGTAACCGGCTTATTAAAGAACGCCAAAAGGCACAAGAACGTTTAGACCTTCTTAACGCAGAAGCTGGCGCTGATTACACGTCTACACAAAAAGTAGCTCAAGCATTCCCTGATAAGGGCGGTCCTGATGTAGAAGTAATGGGCAAACTTAGTGTGCTACGTAAGCGTATTGGAGATAAAGTTACTGCCCGTGCCGCTATGATGGGTTTACGTAGAAAGCTACAACAAGCCAGAGCAAAACGTAATAAAGGTGGTAAAGGTGTTGATCGGGAAGATGTAAGTAACCTTATCAGCCAGATGCGTGACTTGATTGAAAAAACTACAGGTCAAGAAAAAGAAATTAACGAAATTCCTATTCCAGCAAACTTGCCTGAGAATAGCAAAAAGTATTACACAGCGCTAAACCAAGTTCGTACTAAACAAGATAAAGCTCTTGAAACCTATTTGGATTCAATGGAAGCCTTGGTTAACCGTGACTACATTGGGGGCGTTACTAAGAAAGCTAAAGTAACTAAGGGTGTGTTAGAGAAACGTATTGCAGACAACCTTACTGCTTTTGCAAACACAATGCTGGAAGAAGTAGCTATCCACCGTCGTGTGGCGGGTGCTGTTGAACTTACTCAAGAACGCAAGAATGCGTTTACCAATCAATACACCCAAGCCTTACAAGAGTTTAAGCGCTTGGCTGAAGGTAGACTAGCTGCTCCCGAAGCAGCACGTAGCGTTATTGCAGAGCATATTGGGGATATTACTTACGCCGCCATTAATGATGGTATGAGTGGGCGCTTTGTTGGTAAGACACAGCGTGTAGAACCGTTGCTTAAAATGCAGTTTGGTAAGCCTGAGCCAGAAGAAGTTGGTAAATCAGCGGCAGACATGGGCTTAACTGTCCGTGAAAAAGAAGCTGGTAAGACACTTGACGTATCTAACGTAGGCAATATCGAGCAACGTGACCTGTTTGCTGACAAAGAACTTGAGCCTGTTGCTACTAAACGTGCTACTCACGCTAACTTTATGCGGTTTGTTGGTATCCAAGCTAACAAATTTAAACAAGCCCGAGAAGCTGCGCAACGAGCTATAGACGCTGCACAAAAAACAGTTAGACCTCTTGAAGAAAGAATTCGTTCGTACCGCAAGATTGTCAATAACTACAAGAATACGCTTGATAACGTGTTGGCTAACGTAAAAGAAGACGCACGTCAACGGGCTAAAACAGAAGTACGTGCACAAGCATCTAAGTTACGTAAAGAAGCCTTAGCTATTTCAGAAGAACTGTACGGCGAGCAGTTGCAAACGCTTGAAACAAGCATGGCTACGTTGAAGAGTGAGCGCGATTTTTTTGCTAAATCCATTAAGAAAATGGCTGATGGCAAACTTAAAATTATTGCTAGCCGTAAGATGAATGATATGGACGTGCAGCTTAAGTCTTTACATAACAACATTGCATCTATTTACGAAAGTTTTGAAGCCGCTGTTGAGAACGCTCCAGTTGCTCTTGAAGAAAGACTGTACAAAGAATACGTTGCTACTGATCCTGTATTAAAGTCAGTGGTTGCTACCATGAAACGCAAGCGTGCTACGTTTGACAAAATGGTTGATGAACACAATGATAATTTGGAGGCTGAAGGGAAAACACGTAGGGCTGAAGAAGCTGTTGCAGAAGAACCCGTTAAAACAATTACTCCGGAAGAACGTGCTCAAGAACAGCGCATGTTATCGGGTTTAGATTTACCGGGCATGCGTTTAACTGGAAATATCGTTGATGCCAGAGCTACTTTAGCTAAATTACAGGTTGATTTAAAACGATATATTAAAGAAGGCAAGAAAGGGCAGGTTACTAAGACTCGTGCGGCTGTTGAAGAACAGCAAAAACTTGTTAATGAAATCATACAACCGATTCTTACTCCTGCCGAGAAGGTTGAAAAACAAGCCGAAGATACAGCCGCTCAAGTACGCCGTGATGTACAGCATGCTGAAGAACGTAAAGCGCTTAAAGAGCGCCAAGCTGAAATGCGTAAGAAAGAAGGCATTGAGCTGGCTCAGAAGAAAAAAGCAGCTCTACAAGATAAACTTGCTGAAGCTAAAGAACGTCTTGCAAATGTAGAGAATAACGACGTACCTCCTACTAAGTCTGAGATAGACACGCTTAAAGCGGCTGTTGCTGGTTTTGAAAAAGACCTAAAGAATACCAAAGCTACGCCAACTGAAGCTGTCGAAGAAAAGTCTAAACGTGCTAAAGGCCCTGCCACACGCGAAACTCGCCCGCCTAAAATGTTTGATATTGGTACGGAAAAAAACCCAATTAAAAAAGGTGCGGCTAAAGCTGATATTGAAAAAGGTATTAAGGGCGGTGCAAAAGCCTTTGATTTTGATATGGGCGTTGAGCGTGAGGTTAGCGGATTATCAGCTCAAGACTTTGGCGATTTGTTTGCTGGCTTAAGCGGTAATGACGATATAAGTTTCCGTAACGAAAATATTGCTGGCGGCGGTATGACCCAGCAAGACGTTAAGAAAGAGCTAGACAAAATCAAGCTACCTAAAGGCTTGAACATTATTGTCATGAAGAAGATGGGTCCAGTATTAGCTGGCTATCTGAGAGAACGTGGCGTTAATCCTGCTACCAACAAGGGCGGGGTGCTTGCTAGCGGTAAGGTATATATCGTTGCCGAAAACCATTCTGACCTTAACGACATCAAAAAGACTATCGCTCACGAGTTGTTTGGTCACTTAGGTGTTGATGGCTTGCTTGGCATGGATGGTTTACGTGCCATGATGAAGAAGATTGTTAACGGCAAAGAGGGATTGTTCCGTTTAGCTACAGATTTAGGTGTGTTTGAAGACGTACAGGCGGCTTATCTAGGCGATATTAAGCAGGGCAAATCTACTGACGATGCCTTGTTAACTGCCCTACGTGAGATGATTGCGCACACAGAAGAAGCTCGTATTGATAAGAGCGGCTTGCAAAGACTTAAAGACTTTATCAAAGCTATGGTAGCCGCCGTGCGCGCTAAGTTGCGTAGTATTGGTTTAAACCTAGACTCTGACATAACAACTGGCGACATCTTTAAACTTCTACGTGATGCACGCAGAGATTTTGACAAGGTTGCGCCGGGTGCGTACCTTAACAGAGAAGGCGATATTGTTTTTCGTAACGTACCAGCCGTAGCCAACTCAGGTTTTATCGGCGTGCTATCTGATAGCAACAATGTAGTTGCCGGTCAAAAGTCTTTTAAAGATAGAATCCTCGGTACAGCTAGCGGATTGTTGTTTAAAACCAAATATATAGACCGGTTTGCTCCTGTACAAGCTGTTGTAGATAAGATGAAAGACTCTTTGAAAGCAACGCAGCTTATGTATTTCCTGCGTATGCACGACCAACGCATGTCTTGGACTTCTGAAATTGCTTCTAACGGAGCGCTTGATTTAGTACCCGCTAAAGACGGCAAAGGTTTAATCATTGAAAGTATACCGGGCGCTAACTTAAAAGAGATGGCAGCTGCGTTGAAAGGCGCTAATGTAGGTAATACTGAAGCGACTACCCGTGTATTTACTATGTATCTAGCAGCTATTCGTGCTAAACGAGTTGGGCTTAGCAAACTAAACTTTGGTCCTAAAGTTACCCAGCAGATGCTTGATGATGCTATGGCGGCAGTTAACCGTGACCCGGCTACTAAAGATGCTTTTGAAAAAGCAGCCAAGATCTACGCTAAATACAACGAGGGTTTAATTAACTTTGCTGTTAAAACAGGCGCTCTCAGTAAGGCTACAGCTAAAGAACTGCTTAAAGATGGTGACTATGTTCCGTTCTACAGAACCCGTACTGATGGTAGCGTGTGGCTTGAAATTGGCGGTGCACCCCCAGTTAAGATTGGTAACTTAGTAGACCAGCCTTACCTACATGAGCTTGTTGGCGGTGACCAGCCTATTCTTGATGTGTTTACCAGCTCGTTGCAGAACACCACAATGTTGACTGACTTGGCGCTTCGTAACCTAGCAACTCGTAATACCGCATTTACTTTGGATGAGTTGGGCTTATTAACAGGCGGTAAGGGTGCCGGTATCCACAAAGGTGGCAGAGATGTTAAAGGCGCAAAGATTATCCGCTTTAAACGTGATGGGGAAGATTACTGGGCGGAAGTAAACACGGATGCCGCAGGCGTACCTGCTGAGTTGTTAGTTAAAGGTTTAGAAGGCGTTAACACTTCATTGCCTAATGCAGTCAAGATGATGAACATACCAGCTAACTTACTGCGCAAATGGGTAACAAGAAACCCAGCATACGCACTACGTCAGGTTGTTCGTGACCCGTTAAACGCTGTATTTACTACTGGTTTAGATACCGTGCCTATTACGAGCTCCATGAAAGAGATCGTCAATATGTGGCGAGGTAAGAGCGAGGGAGAAACTGTATTACAGCGCCGGGGTATTTTGGGCGGTCAAGTACTGACAGGTACTGACGAAGACAAGAAGAAGATCATGAACGATATTCTCTCAGGCAAAAAAGGCTGGGATTATCGTATGGCACAGCTAGACCAACTAGCTATCCAAGGTGATGCTGCAACACGTGTTGTGATGTACAACAACTTTATCAAACAAGGGCTATCCGAAATGGAAGCTACCTTGGCTACGCTTGAGTCAATGAACTTTAGTAAGCGTGGCATATCGCCTAGTTTGTTTGCGCTTTCTACAATGGTGCCGTTTATGAACGCTCAGATTCAAGGTCTGAATGTTCTGTACCAAGCGTTTACAGGCAAGATGCCGTTCAATGAGAAGCTAAAAGTTAAGCAGAAGCTCATGCAACGAGCCTTTATGATGGCTGGCTTTACTATGTTGTACGCATCCATGATGCAAGATGATGAGGCTTATCAGAACGCTAACGATGACGAGAAGTATGGCAACTGGTTCTTCCCAAATCCGTTTGGCGAGGAGCATATCAAGGTACCTATCCCATTTGAAGTAGGTCTGTTGTTTAAAGCTGTACCGGAAGCGCTTGTCAACACCATGTTTGGCGACGCTAAAGCAAGAGATACTATGTCTGCTCTTGGCAAAATGGCATGGAATTCTGTTCCAATTAGTGGCCCTCAAGGTGTTAAGCCGTTGCTAGAAGTTGCAATTAACTACTCGTTCTTTACTGGTCGTGCTATTGACTCTGACCGCATGATGCAATATGAACCGGGTGAGCGTTATGGCGAGCGTACTACCGAGATTGCCAAGATGATTGGTAGCGCTTTAAACATCTCTCCAAACAAGATTGAGTACTTGATTCGTGGCTATACAGGTAGCTTGCCAATAGCTTTGGCTTCTCTTGCTAACCCAATTATCCGTAGCGGTGAGACAGGTGAACAGCCCGAGAGCCGTGGTATTTTAAGTAGCGAGACCCCATTAATCGGCTCGTTCTTCCAAGCTAAAGATGCTGGTGGCTTAATTAACAAAGCCTATAAAGACATGAATGAAGTTATTCAAACCAAGCAAACTTACGACAAGATGATGGAAGAAGGGCGTGAAAAAGAAGCTGACGCATACGCAACTGCTAACGCTGACATGCTTAGTATGGGCACTATGGCTGGTTCTTTCCGTAAGAAGATGGGTGATTTAACTGCTAAGGAACGTGAAGTAAGAGCCACAGTTAACATGAGTGGCGCTCAAAAACGTGCTGAATTAGATGCCATCCGTCAAGATAAGATACAACTAGCTAAAGACTTCTCTAGCGAACGCGAGTAAAAAGAACACCGAGTTTGCCCTGTACGGTGCCAAACTCGGCTTTACCTATAATGCGGTAGTGAGTGGCGGCGCTAAGCCCCTCACTTTTTGTCTCCTCCAACCGCAATGTTGGTACAAAAAACTTCTGCTTAAGTTCTAGCTTTTGCCACGGATAGTGCACCTTAACTTTCTTCATCGTCAGGGGTTATTGGTCTAGTTATCTGCATTACGTTGACCCTCATGGTCGGACCACGAGTTTTAGATAGCATGTCTTTGCGCACGTACTTAACCTTGTAGTTGGGCATCGCTTCAATCGCTTCTTTGAAGTCCTTGTAACCAAAACTCATTGACACACAATGCTGTTTAAGTAACTGCTCTTCAATGTAGTAATCAATGTGCCCCGGTGTGAACCCCTTTTCTACACGCCCAGCAATATCAGATCGGGTAAGTGACTCGTCTACCGCTTCCGTGCCACCCAGACTAGCTATTAATTTGCCCTCTACAGATAGCTTGACCATAACGAACTTGCCATAACGCTCACGAGTGTAGGCGTTCAATACATCTTCAGCCGTACGCTCACTACTGTGGATAATCCCACGAGCGCTGTATACCATCATGCGCAGTACTTCTACGATAGGCTTGACTGGGATGTCGATGATGTTGGCATACTTCTTACCAAGCAGTTGTACAACAGCGATAATGCAACTATTACCGGCAGTCCAGTAGCGCTCATCTGCATTGGACTCAAACTCAACCTTGAGCTTCTCTTGCGTATCAGCCAGTACTTGCTTGGCGGTTTCTCTGTTTCTGACTATCCAGCGGATTAGCTCACGCCCTGCTACACCAAAGTTCTTTTTAAGTAAAGACAAGGCTTCGGCTTCTTCGGGTGCCCAGCTTAGCTTGCGGTTCATCTGCAACTCAAGGATACGGAACATCTCAGCCTGTGATGCGTGCTTACGAGCGCCTGATAAGAAGTCCATAACGTGCGTATTGGATGACAGCAAGCACAACAGTTTCCATGTAGTGTCGTTGATACGCTCTTCGTTAGAGCCCTGCTTCATACGATCTTTACCCTTACCCTGCGTTAAATCTAGCAGGAACTCAGGCAACCACTCGAAGTCGTCACGGCTCTTGTTGGTAGTCTCGTCAATAATGAATGGCAAACTGTTGAGCAAACCTTGACGTTGCTGAGATGCAACAATAGACGTACTCTGTGTTACACGATAGCGCTCAGGATGACCAAAGAAACTAGCCGCAAGCTCGAGTGCCAATGACTTACCCATACCTGATTTGGAAGAACCGAGGTGGTATACACAGCCGTTGTAGCCTGTAAAGTCCATCAGAACGGATGCTGGACCAACTAAAGACATAGCCAAGACCTGCCACTCTTGCTTGGCAATCAGCATGTTAAAGACCTTCTTCCAGTTATCTAGCGTGCCGGTTGGCTTGGTAGACTGGTTGATGTTCTCTAGTGCTGGGGTTGGTACGTAGGTTTCTGTGCCATCAGGGGAGAAGATACGGCTGTTATATACAAACGTGTTGCCTTCTTGCCAGCCACAGCTATTTGGAATGGGTACGGCTCTCTTGTTGGCGCTAATAAACTCTACGCAACCACGCACATAGTCAAACAAATGCTTGTCATTACCAGCGCCAAAGGCGGCGATGATATTCTGATTGGCTAGCGCCTTGACTGTTTCTTCTTTACTGACAATGGATTTCTGTGGAATCAAGATGTCGACTGGACCATCAGGACGGAAAGCCATTAGGTGAACTATATGATCTCCCTTATTATTGAGAATATCTACTGCGAACAAATCGTAGGGGAGAAGCATTACTTGTTTGCGTGACTTCGTACCCTGCTCATCCTCAACAAGCCTGTCCATAAACAAACCACCATTAGCACCAAACGCAAACCCTTTAGGTGGAGTTGGGCGTGTGATCTTAACTGTTTCGGTTTCATCGTTAAGGTTAGCGGCTATCTCTTTCTCTTGCACCCTGTCTATCACAACTTCTTTTGGAGCGTTGTCTACCTTGAGTTCACGCCCTAGTGCTAGTGGGTTAGTAATCTTGCCGTAGTGTGGGCACTCGGTACAGATGCCGGGGTTTGCCTCGTCCAGCTTGACGCACTTGTAAGGTCCTTTGATCTGATTCCACTTGGTGTTGTGGCGGTCTAAATCGTAGGGGTGCATGGACGATAACTCCAAGCCTTCTTCTACTCCATCATCACAGGATTTAGCTATGCTGAGGATGCCACGCCACAAGGGCTCCATGCCGTCTTCTTGCGCATGTTCTTTGTAGTAGTTGATTTGCCCACACGTTGTGATGTTCTTAAAGAATGTAACGCTGTTCTCTATTAGCTTAACGCTGTTGGCATTGGGGGCTAATTTGGGGCGATTGCCGGGCAGTTGTAAAGCAGGCAAGCCTTCGTATGCCGCAACACCGATCTCTTCTTTAAGGTGGTCTGCAAGGGTCTCAAAATCGAATGTACTGCCTACTACCTTGATGACTACTTTGCGTGGTTTCTCTTGCTTGTAGTTGTGTGTATCAGGCACACGCAGGATACGTGCGGCATCCCCTGTAACGGAGTAGTCGATGTTGAAGTTTAGCTTCTTGCACAACCGCTTTAAGTTCTCAGCAACAGGTTTCCAAGTGGCAATATCTACTTCTTCAGTAAACGGAAAGTAAACATGCAAGCCACCACCGCTGGAAATAATCCAAGGGTTGCCCAGTTCCTTAAGGCGTGAGGTTTCTAAAAACTGATCCAATGCACGAGCGGCGTCAGCTTTGCTCTCGTAATCTTTGCCTACTCCACAATCAATATCCAAGAACAACGACTTGATCTTTACTGCGTTATCTGCAAGGCGTTTCTTCTCATCATTGAACGTGGCTAATGCGTAGAAAGTGTTGTACTTCTTTTCGTCAAACGCTATGGCGGCGTTATACAGTTCGTCAATGGTGTTAACGAACACATGTTCTTTTTTAGCTGTGCTAATTTCTACGGCGCAATAAACCCCCGAAGTCGGTAGCACAGTCGCTAGGAATTCCTGCGACGTCATGTGAAACCTTTCGGATTAATAACTGCGTGTTTGTACTATTTTGTCAGCGAAACGGCGAACTAGCTCTATTTGGAAATTCTTAGGCAAGCCTTGACCATAAGCAAACTCTTCGGCATAACGCAACAGTTCAAGATCACTAAGAGATGAGGCATGGATTGGGGTTTCTATTGGTGTTTGTTGCATTGTCTTAGTGCCTCTTCTGATGTCTTGCTTGATTGGAGTATGTTCAACAAGGACTGCACACGCATCTTGTATGCGTTAGTTACTTCGGTTCCGCTGAACCAGTTGTAGACAGTTTGTCTTGTTGCGCCTGTAAATTTTGCTACTTCAATTACTGGGAAATCTAAACTGATTGCCCACCGCCCTAACTGGTTGCCCAGCGTCTTAGGTGCGTTCTTCGTTGTGTTTCTAATTTCTTCTGAATAAGCCATGATCTTCTCGTTAAGTTGTGGGTGGGGGAGGTAAGCTCACGTTGCAGTTTCCTTATCTTTCTTTACAGAGACCTTCTACTTCATATCCAGTCTGCCGACAACTGCTAGGTTTGAGGCGGCTTAACGGCCTGCCTCCCCCGTAAAACTAATTACTCGTCGTCCCACTCGTCAACTGTAGCGGCTAAGCTACTGGCTTTCTTCTGTGGTACTGCGGTTGCCTTTGCCGCTGGCTTACGCTTCTCAGGCTCATCAACTTCTTCTGCTTCTTCTACGGGTGTGGCTTTAGCTTTTGGCTTAGCACCCTCAAGTTGCAACGGCTTGTCAGCAGGCTTTGGTACTGACATTGTTACCGCCATCTTAGCTTCGGTAGACTCGCCCTTCTTAACTGCAACTGCGTACTCGTCATCCTCTAACCAACGTAATGGTTGGAAGAACAACTTGGGTACTGCGGCTTTAGTATCGAAACGTAAGCGGGTAACTAACGTCTCAGGGTTAATGCTTTGTGCGGCGAGGTAACGAGCGTACGCTTGTAGTGGGCGCTTCTCGCCTTCTTCTTTACCGAAGATTGATGTAGCGGCTAACTGCAACTGCATTACATCGCCACCAACATCATTAGCTAAAACTACAGCAAGGCGTTGTGAGAAACGGCAAGCCTTGGAGTCGCCCTGACCTGAGCCCTTAACATTCATTGGGCATGATGCGCAATCGCTTGCTTGTGGGTCTTCAACAGATGCGTCAGGCTTATCGCCGTCAGCAGACCAGCAGTCAGGACCTTTGGTCTCGCCCTCAACGTATTGTCCAGCGTAGAATGTACGGCTGATCTTTGGTGCGGCGTTAACAATAACAACATCAAGATGGCGATCATCTATAGATGTGATCTCTTTGCCATCTGCCATCAAACGGAATACACCGCCCTTGATAGAGATACGCTTGCTTGCACCACCGCCTGTACCACCGGTAAGGCTCTTGGCTAATGCTGATAATTCCCCTTTGCGTGCAAATGCTGGGGTCTGATTGGGATTAAAGTTGGCTAGTTCGCCCATAATTACTGCTCCTATTTGGTTGGTTTACGTACTGTTACTGCATACTCAGACATCGAGTTGAGACCGGCAGGCACTACGCCGGGGTTCTCTTCTAAAAACATAGACATATTCTTCTGCGCTATACGCTTCTCAAACAGGTCTAGTGCATCATGCTCCACAACAAACGTCTTGAAGGAATCCCAGTCGTCCGTATAGTAGCGTGTCTTTTGCGACAAAATAATAGTGCCTTCATCTGTGCGCACCGAGCTACTGCCCAATGCCAACATCTGATCTTTCATGGCGTTCTTAATTTCGTCTTGCTTCGCTTTGAGTTCTTCGATCTCACTCTCGTACTGCTTGGTGAGTTCTTGAACCTTTGAGTATATCTTGCGATACACACGTGCTAGTTTATCTAGCGGTATTACATCCTCTTCGTTTGGCATTTATATGCTCCTTTGTAAAATATTATACATCAGTAAAGATGCTAAGTAACCCGACATAGGGTTTTCCTTACAAATTAATTTCCTCCTTGTATAGGTTCAAGAGAAGGTCGTGCCCTTCAACACGTTTCTCTAATTGCTTGAACATACGCTTTTCAATTTCGCTACCTTGCAAGTGTATCACCGTCACATTGGTTGACGTTTGTCCGATACGATCTGCACGAGCAATACATTGTAAATACGTTTCTACCGACATGACAGGACCATAAAACACCACAGTATCGGCGGCTGTGAGTGTTACACCATGCGATGCGGCTTGCGGTTGCACAACGAGTATGCGAGGGTCAGGGTTGCTTTGAAAGCGTTTGAAGATGTCGGTGCGTTTGTTTACAGTTACATCGCCGTGAATGACCTCTGATGCAATATTGTGTTTGAGCAAGTGATTGTGGATTGTTTCAATGATGTGTCTGAATGGTGCAAACACGATTACCTTACGGCTAGTTTCTTCCAACACTTCAAGTAGCACGTTCAAGCGAGGCGCACAGTCGAACTCAAC
>JAUKPQ010111521.1:0-15522 GCA_032273045.1 Chloridella minuta | reverse complement strand
AATTCAGGAAAATCAGACATAGACATCTACCTTGTTTTTGTTTACTACATCCATGTGATGTGCCCGCTTGAACTCTTGCAGTTTCTCGGCACGTATCTCGCTCATGATTCTAAGTTGTGCAGCACTATGATCCTGAATACGGATCTGTCTTAATTGCTCTGCAAGTGAAATTTTAAAGTTTGACATAATTATACCCAATCATAAGTTTTTTCGAAAATAGGACCATCACATATATAGAGTTCACCATCAATACCACGCATTAGATAATCACCTGGCTTGCCTTGTTTATAGTTACCCTCTAATGTATTAACACGAAATTCTACCTCTATCTTTTTAGCATGAACTACGATTGGTCGTTTCATGCAATGATTCATTCCAACTACTTCTTCGTACGTGTCAAAAGTTTTCATTATATCTCCCAATATTTGAGTACAAAGTCATCTGCTCTAGCTTCAAAATCAATATAACCACGTGGGTTACATACAACTCTAGTAGTACCAATCATGTAGTCAAATGACTCATGTGTGTGTCCATGTGTCCATAACTTAATCTGTCTACGATCCAATATAAAGTTGTCTAAGTCAGTGCTGTATGCACCATTCATATAAAACTCTGTTTTGTATCGAGGATGTGTACTAGCCCGGCTTGGCGCATGATGTCCCACTACCACAGTGGGCATATCAGGAAACTTCTCCAGTACTTCATCTAATGCTCTACGAAATGCATAATGATCCTCTACTGTGTCTTGCGGTAGCAGTTTACCGCCAGCATTAGGACCAGTGTTCTTGGTCTGAACATAGTCATTCATAGTACCCTGCATACGCATCATAGTAACAGGATCTTCCCCATTCATGTTGGTCCATAACGAACCACCAAAAAATAATATGCCATTGATAATGCGCCATTCTTTATCTAGAAAATGCACATTATGAAGATCCCCAAAAGTGCCACGTATTATGTTAGCAGTAGTTGCAAAGTCTCCATGATAGTGTTCGTGATTGCCCATTACTAGTATAACATGAGCGAATCTTTCACTGCAACGAGTTATAAAAGTATTGTATCTATCTGCTCGTTCTTGTACATGTTCGGTAACTGGTAACACAGGACCTGATGCTAGATCAGCAGCCAAAAAGATATCCCCGCCCAGTATTAACACTTCGGCGTTTTCGTCATTTGTTAGATCTAGGTCTCCAAACTCCAAATGGAGATCACTGCATACTGCTATTTTCATGTTACATCCATTTCATTATAAACAGTGTAGCATCTTCTTCTCGTTCAAAATGAAAATGCATCAATCCTGTGGTTGCTTGTGTATGGAAACGACTACCATCGTAACCAAATTGTTTATAACACCATTCAGTAATTTCGTCCCAGAAACCGTTTGAATGATGCCGTTCCCATTTTTTAGTAACTGATATCATGTCCATTTAAGTGCAAAATGACTGGCGTGTTCGGGGTTGTCGAAACTAAAGGTATAAATGGGTTCTCCGATATGCAGCAAATCTATTTGCCAATCATAGTTTCGAGCCGTTAACCAATCAACCGCATCACTGGCAGCGACAGCACCTGCTATGTTTATTTTATACATGTACATATTATAGCAGAAAAAGATCTTTTTGGTCTATGTCTTTTTAAGTATGTCAAATACTCGTTGTTTTTCTAATAACTTTTGTTCTAGCTCTACATACTGACGTCTAATTTCAGCTAGTTCGTCCCATTCTGCTTCTAGTGCAGGATTTGGTTGCAGCATACCAAGTCTGGCTTCAACAGATTCAAACCATTCTTGCATATCCCTGCCCTTCCATTTAATGTTACCTTCAAAAACAGCATCACCTTTGATCGCTACAGTTCCGGAGCTGGGATTGCTCCATGCACCTGTTGTGGTATATATTGGTCCAGAAATTCCGCCAGAAATTCCGCCGGCGCCGGCTCCACCAATGGTGATATTGGTTGCTAATTTCTGATTTACAGGTATTGTATAACTTGACATTATTTTGCCTTTTATCTAGTCATGTTATTTTAGCAAATTATTTTTAGCAAGTCAATAAAATGCCCGGCTACCTTATCCCTAAGGCCCCGGGCTGAGCTGCTTACTCTGTCGATCTGTTTTTCCATCTGGACGGTACAGTCCCCGCCCTACGATTTTTCAAGGCACCGCCACAGGTCTTGAGGAAATATCGTAAGTACCCTGGTATTATGGTGATACCAATTACCCCCTTGAAATAACGGAGAAGGGACTCCGGGATTGGTTGCGGTAAAGAAAGTTGAATCTCTTACCTAACTGATAAATAATTATATGCGAACACAAAAATCTTGTCAACAATGCAAAACATCTTTTACACCTAGAAGTGATTCTCCGGGTATTTTTTGTTCTAAATCATGTAATGCAAAATATCATAATGCACTTAGGGTACGTAAATCAAAAGTTTCTGACAGAAAATGTCTTCAATGTAGTGCAGATATTTTTAAACCTAATAAATTTTGCAACAGCTCTTGTGCAGCAACATTTAATAATAAACTATATCCTAAAAAATTAGCCAAGATGCACAAATGCCCTTATTGTGGGACAGAAACAAAAACTAATCACGGAAAGTACTGCTCAAATATTTGCTATCAAGCACATAGGCCAAAATACACACCAGAAGAAGCAGCTACTATTCGTAAACAGCGAAACAGAGAAGTTTCAGCTAATTACAGGGCACAAGTGCGAAATCAAACGCCAACTAATACTGATCGTAAAGCTATACAAGAATTCTATAACAACTGCCCGGCAGGGTATGAAGTAGATCATATTATACCTATCAGTAAAGGAGGCTTACACGATCTGTCGAATCTTCAATACCTAACAATACAAGAAAATCGTAAAAAATCAAACAAGGTACTTTGATGCAGGAGCGGGATTCGAACACCGCGATTTCTAGCTTATGAGACTAGCGAGGACGACCGGACTCCTCTACCCTGCGTCAAAATACCCTATATAAAGTTGGGAGTTATCCTCCCGGATGTCCGTAGCACACAGCGTCCTGTGCGTTCACTAGTAAATTCTAGCTATATCGTATCTTGCGACAGAGGATCGGACTATTCTTTATTTAAACAATTTTTTAATACGCCACTTGATATAAGCCGGCCATTCACGTACTGGAAATTTAAACATACTTACGTCCAGTAAATTCATTCATTACAACATACAGCCAACCAATAAATGCAACTACATTAGCACCCATTGCTGCGGTATTGTCTGCACCGTAACTGGCAATTAAATTAAACACTACTGACACAAGAATAGCTACTGGTAACCAACGTGACAATAGTTTTAAAAAACGATCTATCATATAAAGTCCTCAAAAATAAAGTTGGCTCCGGAGGAGAGAATCGAACTCCCACAGGCAGATTTGGAGGCTGCTGTACTACCACTATACTACTCCGGAACTATTACACCTTTTTGTTTGACACAGCATCACGATAACGCTGTTCAATTTCTTCAAGCTCATCATCATGCTTGATCTGACCCAAGTTGATACTGTAAACAATCCACAAAAAGAAAGTACAAAATGCTCCAAACAAAATCCAGGTAAGGGTCTCTCCTGACAGTTGAAACAATGCCATAATTGTCAACGGAACCAACGTTGAAATAGCCAGCATGCCTGCTGTTTTACGAATTGCACGAAGTTGTTGTTTCATATTCAAACTCCTTAAGTTAACTAATGAAGCTATATTTTACTTGAGGTTGTCTTTGTTGTCAATGAAAATTACCTTGGAAGCAATGACGTACCTCGTGTCCAAGTTCATGCATGGTAGCAGCTGGTCTAGTAAAAATAATGCATGTCGGCCCATGCCAGAATGAACAAGCATCTACTGGATAATCAAAGCCGCCTAGCCCACGCTGCTTGCTTTCACGATCACAAACCTTTTGTAAATCTTTTGTAACTACCCATTCTATTATACTTTTATTAGTAAAATTCTTAGTAGCATCAAATTTTGCTTCGGGATCATCCCAGTCTGCGGCAACGGCTGAAGTTGCAAAAATAGCAGTTGCAAGAAAAGTAATAAGTTTTTGCATTACAAACTCCTGTAGTTACACAATAAACTTATTATAGCAAATGGATTCTTTTTGGACAACCATTTATTTTTGTTGCTATTTTTGCACTAGTTGGAGCAACGGGCGTGATTCGAACACGCGGTTTTAGGGATTTGCAGTCCCTTGCATTGGGCCTCTCTGCCACCGTTGCATTATTCTTCTTCGTAATCTTCGTCAAATTCGCCTGTGTTATGGGCATATCCTTTAAGAGTACCCATAAACAAGTCTTGGTCGTTTACTACAAACACATTGTAGTCTGCACGACGAAACGGTTTCATTCCAGGCGGAGGTCTTCTACCATTTGTGTCATAAGGCAAAGGTTCAACTTTTACATTGCCTCTTTCTTCGTATATTTCTGCAATACGTCCCACGATTATTCTGCCATTGTGGCATGTTATAACAGTGGAACCTACTTCGATTGGAGTGCCTAGTATGTCGTTGGTGTCGTTCATTGCCTGCTCCTCAAACAAAACAACATTATAGTAGATGACTGATTTTTTGTAAACCTGGTCCGGCTAGCAGGAATCGAACCCACATCGAGGGAGTAGAAATCCCCTGTATTATCCATTATACTATAGCCAGTGTGTATTAGCTTGGTATTATTTTAGGCACATAAGGCACGTTTCTTGGCCCATGTCTTTGTTCAAATAATTGTTTTGCTTCTGTAAGATCCTTGGCATACACACGATCTTTTGTTTCACCTTGCGATGTTCTTACTGTAGCTTCGTACATTGGCATAACTTGTTCCTTTTTATTATGGTACCCGAGGCCGGACTCGAACCGGCACGCTATAAGCGGGAGATTTTAAGTCTCCTGTGTCTACCATTCCACCACCCGGGCAAAACTGTGGTACCCTTTGCATATCATTTAGCTAAAGGGGATTATTACGCTTGCGAAAATATTAATGCACCGTTAGTTCCACCGAACCCAAAACTATTACTTAGTATGTGTTTTGTTTTGTGATTAATTGTTTCTGTAACATGATTGCCAACACATTCTGGGTCAATCTCTGTTAAATTGATAGTTGCTGGCAATGTCTGTGTATGCAATGCCATAACACTAATTACCGCTTCTATGGCGCTAGTAGAACCAATACTATGCCCGGTCATACTTTTTGTGGAACTAATAAATGGCTTAGTCCCGAACACTTGTGCAAATGCTCGGCACTCTGCTACATCACCAATTGGTGTAGCTGTGGCATGGGCATTAATATAATCTATTTTATCGGCGTTGAGTTTTGCTCTAAACAGCATATCACGCATCATTCTAATAAAAGGTTCGCCTGTTGGATGCGGTGATGTTGGATGGTGTGCATCAGAACTAATACCATATCCGCTAAGATAAGCAAGAACTTCTGCATTTCGTGCAAAAGCATGTTCTTCACTTTCAAGTATTATAATTCCAGCGCCTTCACTAATAGCAAATCCATCTCGATTTTTGTCATACGGGCGAGGCAATATGTCTGCATAACTTAATGCACCAATGCTTTCGAAGCCACTAATTGTCAGTTCACTTAACCATGCATCACTGGCACCACAAATAACAACATCAGCTTGACCAGTTTCGATCATCATTGCAGCAACGGCAATAGACTGATTACCAGCGGCACAGGCGCCACTAATCCCTAAACCACCACCGTGAATACCATAATGCATGTTGATATATGCACTAGGCATATTGTTGATATGCCCGGATATAAAGTTAGGTAACGCAGCTTTGTTATTATTGATTCTTTCCTGATTCTTTAAAATAAATTCGTATGATCCACCAGTAGTACCCACAATGGTTTGAATTCTATGAGGATCAAGCCGGCCTATCTCTAATCCACTCTGATCTAGGGCCTGTTTGGTTGCATTGAGAGCAAATTGAATATGCAGATCAGTTTTGTTGATCCATCTAGCATCAAATGCCGGATCCAAATGAAAGTTTTCAACTTCGCCAACCCTGGTAGTTTTAATAACTTTAGGAACATATTTTGTAATAGGACGCATACCAGAACGCCCATTGATTATGTTATCCCAAAAAGAATTAACTTGATTACCACATGACGAAATTATACCTAATCCCGTTATTGCAATTTGCACAATAAATCCTTGATATTTTGGTGCCCCTTGACAGAATCGAACTGCCAATTGATGATTACAAATCAACTGTTATACCATTTAACTAAAGGGGCCTTACTTGGCGGAGCGTGTTGGATTCGAACCAACGATCCAGATTTTTGTCCAGATGCTTTCTTAGCAGGAAAGTGCCTTCGACCAACTCGGCCAACGCTCCATGTGTTTATTATATATGTTAGTAACGACCCAGTCAACAATTACATTGTAGGGCCGTTACCGTTTTTGAAGCCTATACTACCACCTTCGGCTTCGATGCGCTTGATTACATCTTCAAACAAGATAGGTGCAAAGTCAGTCTGTTCTACACACACGCAATGATATCGTGTATCCAAACGACTAGCAAATCCTTCAAACGGATCTTGGTACATCACACGGTTAGCATGTAAGTGCCCATGAATGTTGGTGCCAAAACGACCTAGACTATCTGAGTGAATGGGAATATGACTTAGAATCATTCCGTTCATGACATGATATGCACGTAGTTCGCGGAAGTATTCTCTGTATTCTGTATCTCGAAAGATGTCGTGGTTACCTCTAATCAAGACCTTGTCACCGTTTAGACGTGCAAGTGTTTTAAGTGCTCGACGGTTAATAACAACGTCGCCTAAGTGATAAACTTTGTCGTTAGGCCTAACACGTTCATTCCATGCCTTGACCATAAACTCGTCCATCTCCTCGGGGTCGTCCCATGGACGCAGTTTAGTTACACCGTCGTTGCGTAGGAATCGACATACACCAGCATGACCAAAGTGCGTGTCGCTAACTAAAAATACTGCTGGCATACTATGCCCCTTTCTATGCTGTTATCCAACTTATTTTGTTTTTAAACATAATTGACTCATTACCATCATACTCGTCAATTTGAAACTCAGTGCCTTCGGGTATCCATGCAATTCTTAAATCTTCAGGTGTACCATAATAAGCACTTGGATACTTTAAAATCATATAATGTAAAATTTTTTCATGCTCTTCAGCTTCTATCCACGACACAATGCTAGGGTCAAAAATCAGTGCTTCAATATTATGGCTGGTGTACCAACCAGAACCATATCCTGGAGAGAATATTACTGCAACTCGTCCATCACGTATTACACGATCCATCATATTCTCCGCTTCTTCCACGCATAATCAGGACCCACTTCAGTAACACCAAACTCTCCCACCATGTTGTCAAGCTCACTGGCCATGGTCACAAGTCTGCAACCTGAGTTTCTCAACTCTTGACAACGTGCAAGTGCCTGGCCTATGTCGTGAAAAGTTTCACCACTGGTTGCACCGCCCGCTTCAGTCCAATATACTTTAAACATAAAGCTATTATAGCAATTAATGCCCTTTTAGTCAATCAAAAAAAAGTGTTGTTAAAAAAACAACACTTTAGGGATTTGGAGCGGGCGACAGGATTCGAACCTGCGACGAACAGCTTGGAAGGCTGACACTCTACCCCTGAGTTACGCCCGCATTTAAATTAAATCTTATTAAGATCTTATAGTACTCAGATCAACGTTTGCAAAATCAAAACATATCCGATGCAAAAGTCTATTAGGCATACCATCAAACTTCCATCTCTTATGGATACCTAACCATTGCTCTGAAATAACAATATCTCCATCTTGCCAATCATGATGATAGATATATTTTTCTTGTAATACATGATTGCTTAATGGTTTAACAATTTCTAAACTTTCTTTTTCGCTCAACCCAACAAAATTACGAAATTGCAAAAATGGAAAAAACAATCCAGTCTGTCCACCAACGTTGGTATGAACTAGAGAAGGATTATAGTGGAAATTAAAATCTTCAGTAATATCATTTTTAGCTTTACCAAAATCGTATTCGCTATAAGTATCTTTTTTCCATCCACAGATCATTTTAAGATCGTTAATTTTTTCTTTCCAGGCTTGATCAAGATCTTGATATGCAAGAATATTATTAGTCCAACTAGTTCTAGACCCCGCTGTACCTTTAACTCCGAATAACCATACTAATGGCATCCGAGTAGGCATGCCTGGCTGATTACAATGCCAGTCTAGATCACTTACGTGACCAAACAAGCCCGGCTCACCATGTTCGTCTAATTCGCCAGTGACTCGAGCAATTTTGCCATCACTCTCTGGTAAAATAAAATTTTTAAAGGGAGGTATATCCCCGTGATGTTTCAAATCTTCAACATTACCAAACATCTGAGCAATACGAACTTGATCTTTAACAGTAAGATGACTCTGATTTTTTATTACCACTAAAGTGTTTGTAGCCAACAAACATCCAATTTGGTTAATGTCATCCTGGCTTGCTTTGGCAATATCAAAGTCATCCAAGATAACAGTCCAGTTGTTATCGTGTATATAATAGTTCATTTGATTCTTTCATAAATTTTTGATAGGATGCTGCATTAGTCACTATGCTGCTCAGACTCTGAATCTAACTTGCGCATTCTGCGTCCTTCAACACTAACAAATTTGTCGGGTTCTACATCTTTATAAATTACTGCTCCAGCAGCAATTTTAGCATCTCTTCCTATAGTCATTTTTTTACCGTAATAGGCATTTGTTATAGTTGCGTTCATTCCAATGAACGCATTTTCTTCAATTATTATATTTCCTGCGATTACGGCGTGTGCCATAAGAATTACATTTTCTTGTAGTTCAACATATTCTCCTACACCAATCTGTTGGCACATGTATACAAAATCACCGATCGACGAGTTTCCACGCACATTGGTATTATGTCCCAAAAAAACACCTTTACCGATTGTTGTGCTTTTATGAATAAATGCACCAGGACTAATAATATTAATCAAAGGTAGATTTTTTTCTCGTATTAATTTTATTCTTTCTTTTCTAAGATTCATTCCATTTTGCTCTGGATTGTCTGACAGATGGTGCCCTGAATATGCAGTTGCTAAAAAGAAATCGTATTTTTCTTTATCTTTTTCTGTAATATCTTCCTCGCTTCCTAAAATAGGATATCCAGCAAAAGATTCTGTATTACCTGCATAATATTTGTCAAACCAACCTGCCACTTCTAATCCTAGATCATCGCAGGCTTGCAATATGGTGTCGTGCCCGTACTTGGTGCCAATAAATGCCACTGGTTTTGTCATGTTAACTTCCTTGATTAATTAGAATTTGCTACTTTAATTGATAAATTTAACTATAATAGTATTTATTTTTATTACATCACTGCTCAGTATAACTTGACCAGTTGTAGTTGACTAAATTGATAAATACTTTACTATGAATATCGATCAATTTCGCCACTATATTAATTTAATAGAAGCTCGTAATCCTGACTTAGAATATCAAGACAACGAGCAACAGGTTATAGCTGTACTCAAAAGTTATAATAGTCAAGTATACACTAAATTAGCACAAAAAGTCGAACGTATTGACCAACTAGAAGCAGAAATTAAAATGCTCAAAGAAGAAGTCAAAGACGAAACACGTGAAAACATTGCTGACTTGTTTGATGCCGATGATGCTGTTAAAACCAGAGTTGTTCAAACCATGAGCTTTATTCTTACATTAAGCAAAGATCCTAAGGCTACAGTATCGCCAAAATACAAAGATATTCTTGAAGAATTGTCTACACAATTAACCCCGGAACTAATCATTGTTCTAGAAAATCTCAAAAAGCAATTGGTTACTGTAACACAAAAATCACCATCTTTACGAATTGCCCCGATTGACGAAGGCCGTCTTGGTGATTTGTTTGCCCGCTTTAAACAAAAAGTTTTTGGATGGGCAACACGTTACGATCAAAAACTATCTATGCTGCAACAAGCAGCCGCTGATTAAAAGTATTGGTAGCGACTAGCTAGATTGCTTTTATCTTGTACCATGCGATCGAATTGGCCGCTTTGTCCGTCGGGATAAAACCCACTAGGATCTAGTATTTGACCGCGTAGTTCAATCCAACTGTGTGGAATCCACGAAAACTCTTCAGTTAAATTGTTGTCTTGTATGTACTTGGCACGATGATCTTTTTTACGATAATCCAAATCTTGTTCACGCATTGATATTTTATCTTTTGGCTCTAGTGCATCTACATCTAAATCTGCAATGTCTGCATGAAACCATCCGTATTGTTTTTTACCATTGCTCGCACGACCTATAGGGACAATTTCAGCATTGCCGATACCTTTGTTTTCTAAAAACGCTATAAAATCTTGACTAGCACCAAAGCAGTTATCCTGCACAAAATAATATCTTAATTGTTCGGGCGTGGCTTGTTGCCAAAATTCAAGCAGCAAAGGGTCAAAGTTTTTGTTGGCTAATTCATATATTCTCATACTAGTATTTATTGAATCGGGTAATTACTTACATTGCACTACGACTAACAATAACTTTATCTGCTAAGCCGTATGCAACTGCTTCCGCTGCTGACATAAAATTATCACGTTCCATGTCTGCTGCTAGTTCGTCAAATAACTTCCCAGCTGAATTATGTTCTACATAAATCTGCGTTAAGTTACGTTTCATTTCAAGTATTTCAGTTACTTGAATCAACATGTCTGTGGCCTGCCCACGTGCGCCGCCACTTGGTTGATGTATCATGTGACGTGCATTTGGTAATATGAATCGTTTATTCTTTGCACCTGCTTGTGCAAGTAAACTACCCATGCTACATGCTTGACCCATTACAACAGTGGTAATTTCTGGTTTAACAAACTGCATGGCATCGTATATGGCCATCCCGGCTGTTACTGATCCGCCTGGACTATTGATCCATAAACTAATATCCTTGTCTGGATTTTCACTTTCCAAGAATAGTAATTGTGCCACAATCAAATTGGCCATTTGGTCATGTACTTCGCCTTCGAGCAATACGATACGCTCTCTGAGCAAACGACTGTAGATATCATAACTACGTTCGCCTTTACTGGTGCTTTCAATTACTATAGGTACTAATGCCAATTCAATCTCCTTAACAGTTATCTTTGATATATTGGAGCGGGCGATACGCCCGCATCATAATCATTTAAGTAGGCACAAGGTACTCGATATATAACCATGATTTCTCTTAAATATTATGTTAAAAATTTTCTGCAATCATCCAATTCTGGAATGTAATCTTTCATACGCACATCTCTAATCTTATCCAAGGTGTCCATGTATTCAAAAAAATTCTTCAAATCAAACAAATTGCATTCAGGATTTTTACTGTAATAACTGTGTAATCTATCTATTGTAGTCTTATTCGATTTTCCATCTGAATAATAAGTTCCTGTTTGCATACAGCGTTCCATGCTTTTCACGACCAATTCAGCATCAGGATGATTCATGGCTGATTGATTTTTTTCATAATTTAGTTGTAAGTATACAGTTGTAAAAGGAAATTCCCTATCTAAAAATTCATACAATAGATGTAGATTGGTCACATTGTAAATTCCAGGTACACAATTGATATTAACTTGATGGCCTAAGCTTTGCATCAATTTGGCGTTACTTACCAATGTGTTCCATTTAGAATTCCAACGCCAATAATCATTGACTTTATCATACCCATCCATACTAAAACTAAAATTTACATTGTTAAAGTGCCTTGTTAGATCAATAAATTTTTGACTGAATTTCATGCCATTAGTTGAAAACGTCAAATTAAAATCAGTACGTTTACGGTTGATGCAGTCTTGCATAAATTTGAAAACATCATTAATAATAGTTGGTTCGCCACCTGTGAGGTAAACCATTGATTTTGAATTTAAACTTTCAATATCTATAATATCAATTGCGGTATATTTGTAAAATTTTTCCGAATCATCAAAAAATGTCAATTTGTGTGTGTTAACTTCTTGTTCAATTAAATGACTGTAGCTAGGATTACATGACCTACACATTAGATTGCATTTGTTGCTCAATCTTACTTCATAAAAATAAGGATGCGTTATTTTTTCTAAATCTTGTAAAGAATCAATTCCTAGTCTTGAAATCCAGTATTTACTATCAAACTGTCTATAGCTTTCAATGTTATTATCTTCGTAGTAATAACAAACTTCACAATGCTCATCTAGTTTTTCGCCTAACAACATCTTTTGACGTATCTCGTTGAAATTGCTATCATTACGCCAATCGTGCAATTTTTGCCGGGTAGTTACTTCTACTTCACTTCGCGCACAAAGTGTGATTTTTTCGTTTTGTTCAGTAAGTTCTATCCAAGGATATATGCAAAAACTTTTATTTTGTTGAAATAGATTATCAAAATATGAATATCTGGCTATGTTAGAATTATTTCTAAAATTAGTGTCTAAGCCATTTTTTTCCAATTCCACCATCAAATTAAAAGTTGAAAATAATAGTTTATTACTGGACCAAGTGGATTCAGGTTGGTCCAGTAATATAATTTGATCAAATTGATTTGCAATTTTTATAATTTGTCCTGCGGATAAATCAACTAGACTGACATGATAAAATCCATAGTCAGTTAAATTAGAATCTATCTTATTCATTAGACCATGATTTTTTGTTTTATTTTTTCTAGACATGAAATACACTTGTTTATCAGTGTCTTCGCTATTGTTTCCTAAACATAAAATCTTTTTATTGAACATAATTTTTATAAAATGGTGCAGATGAAAGGAATCGAACCTTCACGTATTTCTACGCTAGAACCTGAATTAGATGCTCTGCGAACCCCGGAGGTAATTATACCGCATCAAGCATTAGTCTTTACACTAATACCATCACACACGGCCTCCACCCTCTCCACGACGGGTTCCGTTCTCGCACTGCCAGCGCACTTTAGGTTTGAAGTGTACCACCCGTAGCTGTCAAACTACTTCTCATCCTCTGGGTCAGAGTATCCAGTGACGCTGGAACGTTTGGTACACCGTAGGAGAATCGAACTCCTCTTACCTGCGTGAAAGGCGGGTGTCCTAACCGATAGACGAACGGTGCATAAAACATATTGAAACACACTAGAAGTCGGCGGTCGATATCAGCGTTAACCGAGTCACTTACCAACTACAGTATGTTTTAATATGGTGCCTAGGAAGAGACTCGAACTCTTAAGCCTTTCGGCACTGGCTTCTAAGACCAGCGTGTATACCAATTCCACCACCCAGGCAAAACTTACTATTTAACCAGTATAGCAGAAATACTAGTTACTATCAATCTCGTAACCGTTGCAATGAGAGTTCGCATCGCCAACTACATCAAAAAACGGTACTTGAAATCTTTCCGCCACACGATAACATTCTAATTGTAATCCTGATAATGCCCATGGACTAACCTCTTCATCGGCCTTGGGTCTAGGCAAATGACTAAAATCACTTGAATACAACTTGGCATGAAACTCACGCAACTGTTTGATCTCTGATTTGTATGCAGGATCTTGTTTACGTTCGTTTATAGCAGGTCTATTCTTATCTAAGTACCGCATTAATGCTTGTGTTTCTTTTCTTGAAGTAGGCACAAATAAACTCATTTTTCACTCCTAGTCACTTACTATTCAAACAGTATAACAAAATGACTACTTGTTGTCAATCTTTAAACTCCGCATGCCTTAAAAAACTTTTGCTCATCAAACTTGGGATTGGCCGCTTTACAAGCAGACGCCACTGCTACTGCAGCATTGAGTTTGCAGTGACTATCCAACATAGTCGAAATATAATGTGCAATCAATTCAAAGTGTTTTTTACTCATTTTGCGCTCCTTGTTAATTACAATACACCAATTATAGCAAATGGAGTCTTTTTGTGCAACTGTTTTTTTTATAAAAAAACCCTAGCATGCTAGGGTTTTTGTTGCTTTTTTTGCTAATATATTAGCGGTTAGCAATATACATTGTGATTTCAAAACCAAAACGTAGATCTATTGCTGCTGGTGTAGTCCATGACATGTTAATTCTCCTTGTTAAGTTAACATACTGCAATAGTATGTATGCTTAATATAGGCAATATTTAGAGCAAATCATATACTGAAAATCATTAAACTTACCTAGTGGATTTCGCTAGCTCTTGATAGCCCTGCGGGGTAGGATGAACCTTGTCTTTTGATACGTTCGGAATGGGCAGAATTGTGTCTTTGTATTCCTCTGCTACCATTCGGATCAGTTCAACCTTTTGCGGTTTGTTTGCTGGCAGTATCCAAAATACTCGTCGAGCTTTTATTCGTGAACGTAGTAGAATTATTTCTTTGAATGTGTTTAGTGTTTTAAGATCATTTGATCCAAGACTAATAATAACTGTATCTGACTTTAGCTGATCATGAAAATGACGTTCGTTCCAGTCCCGGCTGTTAATACCACTCTTTGCCATTACCGCACACTCTGGTCTAAAGTGTGCGGTTCCTACGGCAATACTATCTCCAACTATTAAACATTCAATCATGCTGCTACTTTTTTTCTTACAAATGGTGGAGTGGCTAGTTCTTGCTCTTTAGTGAAAATTTCCCCTTGCGGCAAGCCAATTGCTGTTCTTTTAAGATCTACAAAGTATACTAATCTTCTGTGAGGAGAATGATTCCATGCGCTGTGTGGCTTTTGGTTGTCAAATCCAAAAATCTCATCCCATGTTATTTCTTCATCTAGCACTTCGAAGAAAATATCTCCTTCTGGTACTAACAACGGCAAGTGAATTCTAATATAATCGTTCTCTCTATTTTCAGGGCCAGTATGTCTGTCAATTTTACTATTTGCTTCTAATACACTATATGTAGCAATAGGGCAAATGTCACCAAAATGCTCGGCTATTTCGCAAGCCACCGGAAACAAAGGTTTTACATCTTTGTCCATTTCAAAACTAATATTTTTTCTAGCAAAATTGTATTTGACAAAAGTCATTTTCCATGCGTAGGCATTTCCTGTAACTTCTGTTACATCAATGTTTGGATCTGCATGTACAAATGGCACACCTTTTTTAAACTCACCATCAATAAAATCGGGATGATAGTCTAAAAATTCTTTTAACAGTGCATCTTTTTTGCTTTCAAGATATTCAACAATATCCTGTGGTAATTCGTGTCTGCGATAAATGTTTTTTGGTTTGTCTGTGATGGGCATAAAATTCCTTATTGAAATACAAGAATATTTATAAAGGGTCCGGAGACCCTTTATATTATTACGAATTTAAGACTCTTGCCACGCTGGTTATGACTGCAGCAATACGACCAATGTCACGAAGTTGTTCTACGGTATAGCCTTCCTTCTTGAGTGTATCGTAATGTGCTTTGACACAAAAGTGACATTTGCCCACAATACTTGCGGCTAGACTGTATGCTTCAAATCTAGCCTTGGTAGTGCCACCATGGCTCGCAATAGCATTCATTCTTAACTGTGCTGGCAAACCTTTTAGGTTTTCATCTTCGGCCATTTCAACATAGGGATACC
>JAUKPQ010111412.1:0-15525 GCA_032273045.1 Chloridella minuta | reverse complement strand
AGTGACGGGGATCCAGGGCCAGTAGTTTGGTGCAAGGTGCCGCCGGCAATGCGCAGGGTCTGAGAAGCTGGAAATGGTAAAGTGATTTGATAACCTAGTGTGCCAAAGTTAGTACAGGTTGCAAAATCCACATACACTTGAAAATAACACAGCGGGCCCATCAAGGTGTATGATGCTGTGACTGTTGATCCAGCAGTTGTGCCGCTGCCGTCAGTCCATTGTGGGTCAAACGCTGTAGGGTTAGTAACTCCGGATCCGTATGCTATTAAATTCAAATTACCATTGGTGTTACCCACATATACATTTTGTGTGAGTTGATCAACTACTAGTTCGCTGGGTCTAGCAACGCCATTGTAATTTTGCACAGTGATCTGTGCATTGTCTTTCATGTCGGCACGTGAAATGCCGGCTATGTTTGCATATGGTGGTGGTGGGTTTGCCATGATAATCCTAATTTGAATTATTTAGCAAAAAAAAAAAGGTTTAGCGTGGGTAGCCAGCAAATGCTTTTACAGGACTTGTTTTGTCTACAAATGGCGGCTCTTCGCTAGGGCCGCTACTAACCATTGCTTTGCCGCCTGGGGTATTGGTCATTGCTAGTGCTTGATCAATAACCTCGGCGATGTTAGGACCCATGCCTTCTACTACACCGTGTTCTCCAAATGCTGTTTCATCATGCCAGGCGGGAATGTTGTCAGTTATGCCATCTGTACCAGCATCGCTTCTTGCTCGAGCTAAAGCAACACCAAATCTGTAATTTTTGTAAGGGTCAGCTGCACTAAGTCCGGGAATTATATATGTATAACGCATAGGATCCGCTTGCTCAGGAGGAAGGGCAGTTTGTTCAGTAATAAATTCTCTAGCTCTCATCGAGGATATCCTTTGAAGCCAGATACAGGACTTATTTTATGTGTGTCAGTAGATTCTGCACTCTTGCCCCAAGGTACCACTTCTTTATGTTCAGTAGGAATAGTAGCCATAGCTTGGTGCAACATGTTATGCTCTTCTTCAGTGTAAGGATGAGCAGTATTGTATTTTTCTACCCAGCTAGATGAATCCATGTCAACTGCTTTTTTACTTTTACCATCGGCACACGCCATGGCCATCATCATGCGGTTTAAGTGGTTTGTACGATCGTAACCACCTTTGTCTCGAGTCTTGTGAGTTCCTTGGCTTGCCTGTGCAGCATCCTGGTCTATTTTGCCTTCACTTTCGACTACAAACTCTTTTGCTCGCATATTAGCTTCCGTAGCCAATCACGCCAGACTGTGCAGAGCTTGCTGTACCTAATTCTAATGCTGTCCAGTTAGATCCAGAAATAGTAACTTTGTTGCCGGCACCAGCATATTGTTGATTCACTGAGTTAGCTGGAATGTTAATAGCTGCTGAGTATAAGTTACCAACGGCTGCATTAGTTCCTAACGCAGTAGCATACACTTGGAATGTCACTGCTGTATTGCCGGTAACGATTTCAAGTTTATCGGTATAAACAGTAGTATTGCTTAGAGTTGTATAAACGTTAGCCATTATTTTTCTTCTTTCTTAGGCGTGTACGCCTGATACAATTGTGTTGTTTGTTGAAGCACAGGAGGCACTTGGCTCTCCTGTCTCAAAGGTGCAGGTGGTGGCACAAAACCATTTTGTCTAGCTTGATTTACTTCTGCTGCAAAATTGCTGTAAGGTGCCATTACCATTTGTTTACCCCTTGTATGCTTTCCACTGATTTGTCAAAGCAAAAATGCTTTCGTCAACTTTCTTTTCAGCTTGTGCTTTTTTGATTGCTTTGTCAACTGAGCCAGCATGTTCTTCTGCACCAGTTTCAACTTTGCCGTCACCGTCGTAATCAACTTTGGCTTTTTTGGCTTCTTTGATACCAGCAATACCACGCATACGGTCTAGTGTCTGCTCAAAACTTTCATCAAGTTCTTCTTCGTCATCTTCAATTGCAACAACTTGTTCTTGTTCTGCAACTTTAGTGATGCCCGCAGCTTCACGCAACTTACGTAGAATTTCTTCTTCTTCAGAGTGTACCGCTGTATTAGGAACAGTAGTCTGGCCATCTCCAGCAACATCTGTCTTAGGCTTGTTTAAGCCACCTGAGTATTGTACAGCATCATTGCTTGTTTCTGTGTTAGTGGGCCAGTTTGGTTTGTTTTCATCAACTGCTACTTCAATCTCGCCATCACTACCATCGCAACCACACGGAGCACTGCCACATTGTGGACACGCACCAGCGTCGTGATCCATTCCCATCTCTTGTCCCATTTCGCCGCCGCCTTGCATACCGGCGTTGTTTAGCAACTCAGCTAATTGTAGTGCATCATCGTCAGTTGCAGTAACGGTCAAGCTCTTACCGCCTTCGGTAGAGTCGCTCATGTTAATGCTCATCGACTCGGCAATCATTTGCTCAAGTTCAAAATTCATTGAATCATAAATGCCCTTACCAAAGCTAAATCCCGAAGAAGCTGTTGGTGTACCTGCACCGCCTTCTTCTTTGACTTTCTTTGGCTTGTCTTCTTTTTTGCCTTCAGGCTTCTTAGGAGCTTTTTCCGGCAAGCCTTTGTGCTTAGTGCTAGCAAAATCTTCTGCATCGCCCTTCTTCATTGTCTTGGCAACTTTGCCAACTTCTTTTGAAGGAGCTTTTTCGCCCTTTTGTGTTGCATGGACCATGCCCATGAACTTTTGTTGCTTCTTGCTTACTGCTTTTTCATCAAGCTCTTGTTCTCCAGAAACTTTAGTAATCTTGTAACCGGCTTTTTTGAGCAATGCGGCTGCGGCTTTCAAGTCGCCTTCACCTTCCATTGGTCCAAAATCGCCTTCTTTAGCAACTTTACGACCACCTTTATGCTTTGTGGCGTTAGCTGTTACACGTTCTGGTGCCTTGGATGCACTCTTAGGACGACCGCGGCCACGTTTTTCGCCAGCTGCCGGAGTTTCGTCACCAGTATCAGTTACGCCAGTCTTGTTATCGTATCTACGTGTGTGACGAATTCCTGTGGCTGTCTTTTCAATTTCACCTTTGTGTCCTTGTACTTTTTCGCCAGTTTTCATTTGGCCCATGCGACCTTTAACGTCACGTTCCATGTCGTCCCAACCTTCGTCCATTTCGCCTTCGGCTGCACCTTTGTGGCGTAGTTTGTTTAGAACTGCACCAGCAATGCGTTTGCCTTTTTCGCCGCCGCCTGACTTGGCAGCAATCTTGCCAAAGTTCTTACCTGGCTTGCCTAGGTCTTTACCAGCAGCACCCTTCTTAGCAGAGTAGTCGCCCGTGGATTCCATTTCTTCACGACCACTGTGACCGCCAATCGCTTTCTTAATAGCGTTAGCTGCAACGTCACCTAGTACTTCGTCAACTTCTTTCTTTGCACCAGCAATTTTGTCAGCAAAAGTGATTTTATCTTTAGGTGCAGCAAGTGCAGCAAAGTTCTTGGCTTTGGCTGGACTTAATTTTTCTTTAACTTGCTGTACAGGTGGTTGTCCGGGCTTCTCGCCAGTTTGTGCTACACCCATCTTGCGTTGCAAGTCACGGATCATATCAGCATCGCTACCATGCCCAACTGTGTTAAGAACAGCACCGCCTGCTTTTTGTACTGCACCGCCTACTTTCTTTGCTACTGGGCCAATTTTTTTTGCGGCACCAGCAATACTACGAGATAGTTCGCTAAGGCCTTCGTTTACTTGCTGTTTGCCAGCAGGTTGTTCGCTGATGCCAGCTAGTTTTTTGTTTAAGTCGTAAAAAAATGTCATTTCAAATTATCCTCTAGGTTGGGCACCGGTTGCTGGTTTAGCTGGGCGTTTAATATTTGTCATAGGGCTCTTGGTGCCCTGTGGGAGATCGTTTGTTGTTGTTGATGGGTTTGTTTTGCCGCCAGCAACTGTGAAGTCTGAACGATAAGCATTTTTTAACACAGCGTGGTCGTAAGGACCAGTTGCGTAATCTTTGCTTGCAGCCTTTTGCTCTGCATCTTGTGCAGGATAGTCTGTATCAGAGATAAGGTTTTTATTCTCATCGCCAATACGAACGTATTCCTTGAATAACCCATTTTCAAATGCAGCATTAAGCATCACAATCTTGTTAGGATCGTGGCCCATGATTTGCCATAATTGTTTAATTTGTGGTTCAATCGCTGGGTACTTAAAGCTAACGTCTAGCATTGTTACTGCTTCGTTCTTGAAGTTAGGGAAATCAGTGGGGATTACTTGGACTGGGGTAGTCTTTTGATCGCCGATTTTAACTGGGTCAAATTGAGCCAACTTAGCCTTGAGTTCACGAATCGCGTCTGTAGTAGCCGCAGGGCCACATATTTTGATTCGGTAATCATAGGTGCGTTGACTTTCAGTTAGATATTGAGCAAATGGTTTCATGTCAGGTTCCTGTATTATATTTATTCTTTTTGAGAGTTTTGCTTTGTGCTGGCAATAATTCTCTCGAGCAATTCGTTGCGACTTAGTATGTGTCCTGTGCCTTGCTGTGCTTCTGCGGTAGCTTCTGGATCTTTAGAATCCATAGCCGCTTGTTGTTGATCTAGTCGCATTTTCTTCAACTGCAAATCAACCATCTTTAGCTTTTTGTCTAACTTGGCTGTTTTTGCTGTAATAGCGTGTCCCAGCATGTTAGACGCAACAGAAAAAATCTCAGCAGCAAATCGTGAGTCGACTTGCATACCAAGATCCATTAAGTCTTTGTAGCTGTCCTTGGCTAGATCGCTTAGAGCATCCATTTCTGTATCTGTAGCATCTAATCCTTTGACTGCAGGTAACGCATCATTGATCTTGTCAATTGCTTCGTCTAGTGCAAAGATAGTTTCGCGTTGTGTGGGGAGTTCAGGCAAGGCCTCGTCTACTTCTTCAGCAGTAGGGGGCAAATCAAACAACTCCTCTAATTTCCGTGTCATATTGCCTCCTTTTCGATCCAAACTCGCTTACCGTTAACTAATTTCCATGTCTTGCCGCGATGTTTATCGCCGCATTTCATTTTATCTTCGACTGTTTTAGTAGCTTGAAATTTTGAAATTTTTTCTCGAGTTTCTGCCGATCGTGTAATTCCAGTTAATGCTTGACTAATTTTTTTGCGTCTTGTTTCTGTCCAGCTGTTTGGCGACGAGCAAGAATTTATTATTCGCTGCCGATTTTCTTCCTTGGACAACTTTGATAATTCTTGTTTTTTAGATTGGCTTAGTTTTTCTTTTGACTCTTTAGACCAGACGCCGCCAGGTCCTGCTTCTTCTATTAAATTAGCCCAGTCTTTGCTTTCAACAACATTCCATAATTTGCTGTAATATTGCCCCCAGAATTTTAATTCTTCTTCAGTTGAACACTCTCGTAGAATTTCTGTTTCTACGTTATTACCGTGGGTTTCTAAATGTCTAGTCCAGTAGATTCCTGAACCTGGGTACGTATACGGGTTTTTAGCAATCGTTTTGCCGAGATATTGTAATCCCGTATCTTTGTGCGTTTTTTTGTAAAGATAAATCGTCATGCCCTATTTAGTGGCTATGCTCTGCCGTTCTTAAACATATCGTCTTCGGTAATTACCCGAAATGTAAGTCCTTGATTTTGGCACCACTTTTGGGCAGCCGCCCATTTGGCATAGTTAACTGCAACCACAGCACGTTCTTTGGGGTTTTGCTTTTCTGTAAGAGTAGCTTGCCCACGTGGCTTGATTTCAATTAGTTCTGCTTTGAGTGTGTTGCTTCTAGTACGGTACGTGATTAGGAAATCTGGTACATAGCTAGACATTTTGCCAGTTAGCGGATGTCTATACGGAATACGTACACTTTCCGACGCCCATTGCATTATGTTATCGTTGGTATCGCAAAATCGCATAAAGCTATGTTCCCAACCTGACCTGTATCTAGGGTTACCGTTCCCTACATACTTGTCTTTGTTGATTATTTGATATATGCCTTGGGCCCAGCGACTCATTGCAGTACTGCTCTGGCGGCGTAAAAGTTAGGGACTACTTGAGAATTTACACCTAGCAGTGTTGCTCTGCTGCGAATGTTGTTAAGGTAGTAGGCCATGTTAATAGTCAAGTCCATGCCTGACGTACCTTTGAAACTATCTAGCAAAGTTAATGCAGGTATCTTTGTTTGGTCAGCAACTTGAAATAAACTTACTGTAAAGTTTCCTGCAATTTTAGCATCGCCCATCTCTTGTTTGAAAAAAGAATAAACGATATCATATTCTGCTGCTGGTACATTTACATCGTATGCGTAGAAATTATCAAAAATCCTAACTGTAGCATCAATGTTGGTATTGGGGTAATTTACTGATCCTGTTGACATAATTATGGTCCTGGAGGTGTTTTAGCTTTTGGAAATACCCAGCCATCAACTTTGTTAATTGCTTGTCTAGTAGCACTAGGGCCAAGCTGGCCAATTGCTTGTGTACCAAGAGTTGTTGCTTCGTTCTTAACTACAGATTTAATATCCTGGCCTTTCCAGGTATTGTACGCTGTTCCGGCTTTCTGTGCTGCACCAATAAGGCCCATTACAGAATTAGATTGTAGATCGGCTAGGATACCTTCGCCTGTTTCTAATAATCCGCCTTGGCCAAATATAGTTGCAGTAGTACCGACCCGAGACAAAGGACTCTTCTGAGTATCGTAATGTGATGTAATTGGCCAGGTAACATTTTTGTCTTTTCCCTTAGCACCAAGGCCGCCGTACAAATACTTAACCGTTTCGTATTTGATAGTCATAGTATTTTGCATGATGCCGCCGCCCTCAGCATAACTGTATTGGTCGTGATTCCAGTTCGTGATAAGAGGGTTGATCAAAATATACTGTGCATATTTGTGCTGATCAAAACCATAAATTTGAATATCTTTAAAGAAAGGCGGTTTACCCGATGAGTTGCTAGTGCCATCTAAAAAACTCTCGCCAATAAAACCCCAGTCACTTACGCCACCAGATCTATTCTGTTCGTATATGTCTCTGGAGTTATAACTAAATCCAGTTTCTTTAACTTGTACTTGACCAAGCGACCCGTTGGTTACTGGAGCATTATCTACATATTTTTGTGCAGGATCTTTGTAGTAGTAATTGTAGTACTGATACCATAATTCGCGAATGTTGTCTCCGCCATCATCATGGAAAGTAATAGTTACTGGGTCATAATGGATTTTTGTTTGTACAATTCGTGTACGGTTATACTGATTGAGTGCCGCAGTGTCAATAGAGTACTTGGGCAAATCAACTGTTTTTACAGCCAGGCTTAGATTCTGAATATTCTCATTACTAAACACTTGTGCATTTTTTAGCCCAGGTATTTGATCGATATTAAGAGTAAACACAACGTGAAAAAGGAACTTAAAGCGAGGTTTAAGTTCCCATGCGTTTGTAGTAAAAGTCTTACTTGCGTGAGTGTAATCACGCAAGTTTGAATTACTTAAAAAGCCATTTAAAAAGTCTTGACCGAATGACGGCATTTGTCAGACCATCAATTAGTTTGAACCGACACCTGTTGTAACACCGCCAACAAGACGACCAACTGCAAGACCAATACCATTAGCTTCGCCAGTAGAGTTAACTTGGTTAGCATTATCGTAAGCAATAGTCATTGTAATAGCAACTGCTTCGTTGGTACCATAGTTCATTGGGCCGTAGTCTGCACCTTTTAAGTAGCAACCATACAATTCCCATGTTTCAAGAACTTGGAAAGCTGTGGTACCATTTCCACCATCGAGAATTTCGAGAGTAGTTTTAAACTTATAGTCAATACCAGAGTTAGCCGAAGCCATTTCAACAAAGTCCATTTGTTTCTGCATTTGACCGCCGACTAGTTTTGATACGTTACCACTAGCATCGTCTCGTACTTCGCACGATACATCAGCCCATGTGTGACGGCCTGCTAATTTAATAGTTGAGTTGTAAATTGGAAGTGCAATTTCTTCGAACGTCAAGTTAGGACGAGCAAAGCTAACAACTTGCTTGGTCATTTCCGTAGTTGGGGCCGATGGTGCTCCAAAGTTTTCAAATAAAACTCTAAAGCGATATCTTAGTTTCGGCATTAGCAAGCCTTGGTTACTATCTGAACCAGAACTTCCAAATGGTACTGACATTCTGTTTAATGATGATGAAGCCATTTTTTTATCTCTCCTGTTACTTTTATTTATCTATAACTTAAGGTCAAAAAATAGGGGTCAAGCCCCTATTTTTATAGTCCTGCTGCTATGGCTCCTGTGTTCTTGATACGCAATGGGATGTAGATAAATTCTACTGCCTTCACTGGCTCAATAGCAATATCAACCCACAATTCACTGCGATCAATACGAGCTGGTGTGTTGTTACTACCGTCACAAACAACCAAGTAATCGTAAATTGCTCGTTTAGCAACCAAGTCGATCATCAAGCTGTTACATGTGTTAGTAATTTGCTTGCGAGTCAACAAATCGTTAGGCTCAAACAAGTACAAGTTACCAATCTCTTCCAAACGTCCACGCAAGAACGCAACCAAACGTGCAACGTTGATACGATCCAACGCTGTAGTTGTTGTAGTTGATGTCTTGTTACCAAAGTTAGTAATACCAACACCATTAATAAAGGTAATTGGGTTTACATTACGCTCGTACAAGATATCACGTAATGCTTGGTTAACACTTAGCGGCTGGAATTCACCAGTTGCAGAATCAATGTAACCAAGTTGTAGAGCGTTGTCAACCACACCACGGCGTGTACCAGCTGGTGCTAACCATGGATAGCTAACTTCGTCAGAGCGGATGATAGTGCGAACCATCATGTGGCTTGGTGCAGTAACTACTTCGTTACCACTCAAGTCTGTTGTCTGGCAGCTTGGGTAGAATGTAGCACAGTAGTTGCTTGTAGCGATTTGACCATCGCCTGTTGGCAAGCCAAGACCACCGTTGTTTGTAGCCCATGCTACCAAGTCGTTGCCGTTACCAGCTAAACGCATTGGTGTATCGCCAACAACAAACACTGTGTTGTTACGTTCGTTGCTGAGTGCAATCATGTTAGGGATTAACTCAGGATATGCAGGAGTTGCAAGCAATGTATATGTTGTTGTGTCTTCTCTTGCACCTAAACTTGTATCAATACCAGACTTCATAGCCTTAACAACCATTTGGCGTTGAGCTTGGCGACCGGCATACATGCTACCGTTGTCTTTGTTGCCGCTGGCTGTTAACCATGTGCTAGTAACCGCTGGCAATGAATCATCAGGGAATGTAGTTGCATTAAAGTAATCCACTTGGAAACTCTTAACGTTATAGCCTGAACGACGTGTGTTCCATAACAACATACCTTGTGGATATAGTGTCGAACTTGGAGCATCAATGTCCAAATAGTTACTTGTTAGCAAGCTAACAATAGTTGGGATAGGATCGCTTACTGGATCAGTTGAGCCGTTTGGTGCCCAACGTGCATCAGCAAACAATACACCGTTTTGTGTAACTTGGTCAGTTGTATCAACAGATACCCATTGATCGACTCCGTTAACTGGTTCCCAACGATATAGCATTGGGTAGTTTTCTAAGTCGCTTGTGTCAACCCACAAGTCACCGTAAACTAGTGGACTCAATGCCGCGTCAGTTTGCGTTGTTGGTGCAGATGCAGCACAGATTGGACCAGTAGCATTAGTTGCTGTCAAGTCGAAACCGCGAACGTCATTGCTAACGTTTTGATAACCTTGCCAGCTGCCGTTGTTCTGAATCATAATATCAACTTGATCAGCAGCAGAATAATACCACAAACGGCCGTCTGCTGGATTCTGGTCTGGAGATACGTCACTAGCTGTGTATGAAAACTCTGGTACGGACACAAAGTTATTCAGCACCAATGTGTCAGAGTTTGTAAGACCTGGGTGACAGAATGTTGTTGCGTTAGTAATACCAGCTGTTGTTAACGGAGTTCCTGTGCCAGTAGTTAGATATATCGCACCACCTTGAGAGTGTGTAAACACAATATTACCAGCAGAGTTAACGCTAGCACTAACGTACGGAACATTGGCAGCACTAACGGCTGCTAGGAAATCACTTACTGTACCTGTCCCGCCAATAGTAACTGTTTGAGCACTTACAAACGAGTTGTTTGGCGATCCAGCTACCGTAGCGTTCATTGTAAATGTGTTGCCAGGAGTAAATGCTGTACCTGTTGGTACTGTTGTACCAGTAACTACCGTTGCCCCAATTGCAGCCTTTTCAAAGATTTCAAAAGCAAAAGAGTTATTTGGGGTAGTTGCAAGGAAGTTAGCATTCACTTGAGCAAATGTTGTTCCTACTGGAATATTTTTGCCGCCACCTGTTGGATCAAGACTGTACAATGCAGCACCTGCAGAAGATGCTGATGTTCCTACGCTAAATCCAAAATATACGTTAGTGGTCTGTGGTACCCAGGTACCTAAAGTTGCACTATACTTCTTAATCTTTAAGCTAACGCCATTGTTTGCAGGACTTAGGTTATTCCATACTGAACCAGTTGGGCGGCCGCCGCCTGTGTCAGTGGTTCTCCAGCGTGGAGCATAAAAACTATATGCTGCAAAGTAAATTGGTGCTTGAAATTCACCACTTGTTAATCCTAGTGCTGCCATCAATGCAACGCCACCGGATCCGTTACCGTAGATGCTAACAATACCACCGTTACTTGTACTACCGTCATTGGTAGCAGTTGAGTCAGCGTAGATCCACAAGCGGCCGCCAGTTGCAGTGCCTGCGGCTGCTGTTACACCGGTAATGTTTGCGTTATTAATAGCTGTAGCAAGACCAGCAACAGTTAATGCTGTGCCGCCGTCGCCCACTGATACAATGGTTCCGTTGATCACTAGTGCCTGGCTGGAGGTCAAGCTAGTTGGGGCTGCGGTGCCTCGGATAGTAGTCCAAGAATTTTGCCAGTCTTGGCTTCCAATAATTACCCATGCATTGTTAGAGTTTTTGTACCAACCCACGTTGTTAATATCATCCTCGGCATTTGTGTTAACTACAGCATAGTCACCAATGCTACCAATAGATGCTAGTGGCGTGAAATCGCCGCCTGCTGCGTCAACCACGTCAGCTGAGTCAGTAATAACGATAGGTGTTATAACTGTATATGTTGAAGTTGCTTTGTTCCATTCTTGGATACCCCAAACACTAGTACTTGTGTCCAACCAGAACGTGCCATCTGCTGGAGAGCCTGTTGGGCGGCTTAAACTAGCAGTAAGTTCTGTCAAGTCAACGTTGACACGTTGTACATAAGCACGATTAGAAACGCCTAATGCAGAATAAGCAGCCAATAAGCCGTATTCGTTAAGTTCGTAACCATTAATCGGAGTACCTGTTGTAGTGTTATAGAAGAACGGTACGCCAAAAGTGGCAGTAAGATCACGTTGGCTAGTGATCAAATAAGTTTTGTTTGCGTTTGCTGCGGTAGTACCAGCTGCTACTCCAACGCCTGTACCAGAAACTTTGTTCTGTGCAGTTGCAATTACAAAGTATGGTACTGTTGCGACTGCCGATGAAATATATTGACTTTGGTCAATTACTGTTACTTGTACGCCTGGTGATGTTAAAGCCATGGTTGAATCCTTTTCAAGTTGTAGATATTTATTGATAAAGGTGAAAAAGTGGGTGTTATAACAACCTTTGGCAAAGGTCCAGACAATAAATACCACATGCGACCCATATGTCAAGCCTGTAATCAACGACCATGTGCTGTGAATTACATCCGTGAGGATGTAACACACTATCGTAGTCGGTGCGAGAGCTGTGCTAGAAAAGGAAAGGGCCTTAAAGCCCGAGAGCCACGTTGGAAATCAGGCGGCTACAAGAAAAAAATGGTGTGTGATACTTGCGGGTTTAGGGCCAAGTATAGCAGTCAGATAGTGGTATATCATGTGGACGGCAACCTCAACAATGCTGTCCACAAAAATTTAAAGTCAGTTTGTAAAAACTGTGTTGAGGCGTTAATTAAGAGTGACTTGCCTTGGAAGAAAGGCGACCTTGAACCAGATTTGTGATTAGTTCCTGGGTATTGCGTTTTAGATCGGCCAATGTGCCGTTGTTGTCAATTACATAATCTGCCATCCAGATTTCCAAGCTCATACTAGACTTATCTTCCTGGGGCAAATGATCGCTACGATCTACCCAAATAGCATAATCAAATACCTGTGTATTCTTCATGGCGTGGAACTCGGCTTTGTTACGCAACCCACAGTAAATTGAGTTCTCAGCAAAAATTTCACGACCTAACTTGGCATAATCATCTTTACAATAAGCATGAATCATGTCATACCATTCTGCCCTGTGATTATGACGATCTTCAAAACACTGGGCATAACTAGTGTAACCGTACTTGAGTTTTAGCTCGTCATAGATAAACTTTTCGGCACAAAAGTCTGAGCTAGAGCGGAAGCTATATCCAAACTCATCACGCAGGATATCGCATACTGTGTCTTTGCCGTGTCGGGCGTTGCCAATAATTAAGAGTTTAGGAAGTGTCATTTTAGTGCAGTTACGTTAAGGTGAGTAAGTGTATTTTGTAGCATGCCGATTTGTCTGCGGCAGTCTTCTAGTGCATGGTGGCTAGTGGGTGGGATAGGCTGATCTGGCCACAAGCTGAACACTGTGCGGCTGTCACGCACCATGTAGTATTTCCAGGGCAAGGGTTTGTGATAGCTTTTGTAAGCATGCTCAAGGATAGTACAATCAAACGTAGGACCTTGACACCATAAAAACTTACTATTCCAGATTAGTTTTCCTAATTCATCCAGGGCCTGATCTAATGGAACCCGGCCCTCATCATTGAATGCTTCTTCTCGAATAACAGCAGGTTGTGTAGCCCACCAATCTAAAGTACTATCATCTATTGTTCGATCTTCTTGACTTTCTAGAGAAATCCTAGCGTAGTAGTGTCGAGGATAATACCCAGTTCCAAACGGATCAAATGATTGGGCCGCTATAGTTAAGATAGTAGCACCAGGTGCCACTCCAATGGTTTCAATATCAATCATTAGTGAGCTCATACTCACAGTATAACAGGAATCTAATTAAATCGCAAGCTCAAAATCTTCAAATAATTGATTTTGAGTTTTGTGACATTTCATACCTTTTGAGGAGTTTTCGGGCATACCCATGATTTTTAAATTTGTCCAATGTCCGATGATGTACGGCGGTATGTTGTCTCTAAATCCTTGTTGTATGCTATAAACGTGGTCTAATGCATTCTCTGACCTTCTTATTTTATGCGGGTTAATTTTGTCAAAGTGTTGCTTCCAATTTTCTTCAGTGATTTTCCAAACTGCTTCGTAATAGAGTCGACGTAAAGATCGCTTTTCTCTGGGAGTGCATCCTCGTAGTACTGCTTTTAAGTAAATTTTTTCTCGTACTTCTTTATTCTTACTTGGATTATCTTCTCCGTATTTGTTAATCCAGGTTTGTTTTGCTTTTTGTTTTTGTTCTTCAGTATAGGTAGATTTATCTCTATACCTTCGACCAAGTTCAACTGCTTTTTTATTACTTTGGCTTCGTTTAGCATTTGCTTCTGGAGTATGTCCATTGATAAAATCACCACGAAGATGTTGTAAATGCATTCTGGCCCTAGGATCTATTGTAGTCAGGTATCTATTTTCGTGCCACTTAACCTGTTGATTAGTAATAGGGCACAATGGTATTTTGTAAGTATCATTTATTATATGCCATACTCTTTGTTTTGCTTTTGCGGTTATTGGAAGAAATGTTGTATTTTTTACAATTTCTTGCCAAAGATCAGGGTGAGTCTTATATAGATATCTTGTTGCCGATTTGTTAGCGGTTACATCATTATTAATAATGTCTAATAGTATGTTTTTCATACTATTATTTATGCTACCCTACTACGTACTTATCCGATGACCCAAGTTAACGGCTGCGAGGCGTCCACGTAGTTTACCAATTGACCAATTAGTTCGTCCATGGATGTTTTGGCTTCTGCTTTCATAGCAGTGCCGTTTAGGCTACCGCCGCCTTGTGGGCCAGCAATAGTAGCAAACTTTTCACGTGCTTCACCAATAATCATTTTACAGTTAGCAACCATGTAGTCACGAATCCATTGGCTGATTTGGAAGTCCGAAAGCAGGTTAATTTCTGGTTTGAGGTTGTAGCTCCAAATCAACACGTTTTCTCCAGTGCCTTTTGGGTCGCGAATCAATTGTAATTTTTTAGTTACAGGGTTGTAGGTATAGTTCATGTATCCGCCGAACATCTTAGCAGCCAATTCGGTGTACTGAGAATAGAAATCATATGTAGCAAGGCCGCCCGCTACGTTGAAGTTCATTAGATAAACGTTTAGTGATGCTTGAGCAAACGGATCAAAGTTACTAGCAAAGGGTCCAGTTGCATCACCGAATGTTCTACGGAACACTTGTCGCACACTTATAATTTCTTGCGGCAAAGTGTATACGTTTTGATCTTTAACTAGTTCAAAAAACGTATAGCTTTCTTCGTACGCATTATTGGCACGTTGTCTGTACGTGCCAATAGTTTTTGTATAAGCCGCTTCAAAGTGGGAAGGGTCTAACTCAAGGTCAATGATATCACCGCCAAGTTGTAGCTTAACGTATTCGATTAAATTTTGTTTGAGTTCTGATAATGTGTCTTGTGCCATAGGGACTCCGCGTCCCTATATTTACCAGCTCTTCAAGATGATCAAGTTCTCAGTGCCACGCCCATTCCAGGCAGTTTCTGTAGCTTTAACATCTTTAAACAGTTTACGTGCGGCTGGCTTGCCTGCGGCTTGTACTGCTTTTACAACTTCTGCCGGCTTACGCAAAGTCTTTTGCACAGATTCTACAATGCTAAATCCAATAATAGAATTGTTTTTAACTGTAAATGACTGGGTATGACTATCAGCAACAAGATGGATTAGCTTACGCTTTTTGCTGTCATACAACCATGCTTCTGTTTTTTCCACTAGACTTGCGGCAGGCAAGCTCTTGAGTTTGAGCTCTGCAAATTCTGCTAAAATCTTGAACTTGGCGGCACGTTTTTCTGGCGGCACTGCTTTAACCTTGCGTGGCTTGCGTTCTACTTTCTTGATTTGTACGTATGCACCACAGTCATTAATCACAGCTTCGCAAAACTTAATAACATTACGAAGTTGGATTTTAGATAGGTGGCTATAACCCTCAACTAATTGGGCATCTTTGCCTTCTACAACACGCTCAAATTCTACAAGTTTGCGTTTCCAGTTGTCTGCAATTTGGCTAACCATTTGTGGGGCAATGTTGAGTCCACGCATTAACACAATTGGCTTGAAGTCTGCTGTCATTTTGGAACCAGCCAACAGGAACTCGTCAAACAAACCATCTAGCTCGCCGTTACACTCGCTTACTTTTTCACGCAGTCGATCTTGAATAGTAACTTTAGGAACAGTGTCTTCAACTACCACTTCTTCGACTTCGTTTTGCTTGCTGTCTAAAATTTCACGAAGCTGGGTATCTAGTTGGGTTTGTTCGTGATCACTCAATTCTAACCCAACTATGCTCATTCGGCACAGCCACCCTGTGGTCAACCGAACTGCACTGTCCGGAATGCCTTTAAGCAATCGAACATCT
>JAUKPQ010111301.1:0-15553 GCA_032273045.1 Chloridella minuta | reverse complement strand
GAGCGCACACCTTTATTAGAGCGCCTGCGCTTCCTTATTATCTTCAGCGCCAACCTCGATGAATTCGTCATGAAGCGCATCGGACGCATGAAGCGGATGGAAGCCTCAGGTCTGTTACATAAGTCTGTGGATGGCATGGGCACCTCCGCTCAGATTCAAGAAATCCGTCAGCATATTCTGCACGACCTCGATACCCAGCAGAAGGTCTTCAAGGCCTTGCTGCCACCGCTCGAGAAAGAAGGCATCTACTTCTATTCCTACGAAGACTTGCAAGACGAGGATCGTAAGTTCTGCGATGAGCATTTCCGTCGCAAGGTTTTCCCGGTGCTCACGCCACTGTCGGTGGACCCGGGTCACCCGTTTCCGTTTATTTCCAACTTATCCTTCTCGCTGGGATTGATTCTGCGCAATCCGCAAACGGAAGCCGTGCTATTCTCCCGCGTGAAAATCCCGCAAGGGGTGTCGTCGTGGTTGAAGCTCCCGACCGGGGATGGCAAGGCCCATCGTTTCGTGCGCGTGACATCGATCGTGCGCCATAATCTTCCGCTCTTGTATCCAGGCATGGAGATTCAGCAAGTCGTGCCTTTCCGTGTGACAAGAAACGCAGACATCGAGCACCGTGATGATGACACCGAAGATTTGATGATGCTCGTGGAAGAGGGTCTTAAAGAACGCCGTCTCGCCGAGTGCGTTCGCCTTGAGACATATAAAGACTGTGACCCGGCGATGCTGAGCTTCTTGAAAGATTCTCTTGAGATTAACGATACGCAGGTTTACGCGGTTGAGTACCCGATGGACTACGGTTCGTTTAAGGTCATCGTGGATTTGGATTTCCCGAAGTTGAAGTTCAAGCCATGGGCCCCGCTGATCCCGCGCACTTTCCAAGAAGAAGGGAACGTCTTTCATCTTGTTCGCCAGGGTGATGTGCTGGTGCACCATCCTTATGAGAGTTTCAGCGCCACGGTTGAGCGCTTCATCACTCAAGCGGCAGAAGACCCTCACGTGCTCGCCATCAAGATGACGCTCTACCGGACGGGGGATAACAGCCCGTTCATCAAGAGTCTGATCAAGGCCGCGGAAGCGGGCAAGCAAGTGGTGTGTCTGATTGAATTGAAAGCACGCTTCGATGAACAACGAAACATCTTCTGGGCCAACAAACTCGAAGATGCCGGTGTGCACGTGGTGTACGGCATTTTGGGTCTCAAGACCCACACCAAGACAGCGCTGGTCGTGCGCCAGGAAAATGATGGCGAAATTTTGAGCTACGCTCACATTGGCACGGGTAACTACAACGTGGCGACGTCGAGTCTCTATACCGATTTGGGACTTTTGACGTGCGATAAGCGCATCACCGACGAAGTGGTGGAGGTGTTCAACTACCTCACCGGCAGCTCCCTCAAAACTGATTACAAAGAGATCATGGTTGCGCCGATTAACATGAAGAGTAATTTCCTCACGAAGATTCGTGCGGAGATCGAAGCCTATAAGCGCACAGGCCACGGACTCATTATCGCTAAGATGAATAGCTTGGAAGATGAAGTGATCACGGAAGCCCTCTATGAAGCCTCAACCGCGGGAGTGGATGTCGTGCTTTACGTGCGCGGCTTCTGTTGCCTCAAGCCCGGCGTGAAGGGTCTCTCTGAACGGATCCGGGTGGTGTCGATCATCGGCCGCTTCTTAGAGCACTCGCGGGTATTCTATTTCTCGGGTGGCGATAAATCACCGCACCTGGGAGAGTACTGGATCGGGTCGGCCGATTGGATGCACCGAAACTTGCACAACCGCGTGGAGTTGATCGTGCCCATTCTGGATGCGCGCATAAAAGAGAAGCTGTGGGAGTTCTTAGAAGTTCTGAAGCACGACAATCGCAGGGCCTGGGACTTATTACCTGATGGGCAATACGTTCAGCGCCAACCGGCCGCTGGCTCAGAAGAGCAGGGCTCCCATGAAGTCTTGATGACGAAAACTTCCATGCGCGAGAAGAATTTGGGCGGCGGAGAATGAAGCTCATTTTTATTCGGCATGCCCATGCGGAAGGGAACTTCATGGAAGACCCGGACCAGGACATGCTGCGCGAACTCACTGTGAAGGGCATCAAGGCTTTTAAGACCAATCTGAAAAGCATGCAAAACGTGCTGCCCGTTCCGGACGTGGTGTTTTGCAGTCCACTGGTGCGCTCCATCCAAACCGCCGAGATCGTGTGGGAAGCCTGGCCGAGTGCGGACCTCGAACTCATCACCGATCTTCACTTACTCGATGATCCACACCATCTCGTCGAATACATTTCATTTCTGCCGCAAGAAGGGACCTACTGCTTCGTGGGCCACGAACCGCATTTCTCCTCTGTGATTGGCTCTCTCTTAGGGCTCCACCCGGAGCACGACTTCCTGCGCTTTAAGAAGGGCGGCTTCCTCACATTGGAAGGTGGCTTCTGGGAAGGCTTCATGATGACGATGTTTGCGCCCCCGACGTTGGTGCGCGGGCTGACGGGCGAAGACTAGGACTTGGCCGTGTGAATGAACTTGCGCGGCTTATTGTCCAGCATCGAAAGTACGATGCCTTCTTTGAGTCCGACTTTGGGTAAGAGAATTTTTTTTGCACCCACGGCCTTCATGATACTTTTCACCAACATGGTCGCGGGAAGAATCACGTCGGCGCGGTTTTGATCAAGGTCTAGCCGACGGATGCGTTCGACGAAACTCATGCTGTAAAGAGCGTCGGCCATGTGGGCCACTTCATCAAACATACATTCTTGGCTGGTCTTGTTCATGATCTTGCGGCGGAGTTTGCCAATCCGGCGGAGGTTGCCGCCGGTGCCGATCATGAGATCAGGCGCTTTCTTACCAAAATGCACTTGGGTAAAGCGCAGCATCTTCTGCACCGTGAGATTAATGCGCACTTCGAGTTCGTCTTGTTCTTCATGGCGAAGCAGGCGGACGGTGCCGATGTTAAAGCTATGGCTCGCTTTAAGTTTTCCATCGATCACGATGCTGAGTTCGGTAGAGCCACCACCAATATCCATCAGCAGCGCTTTTTTATTTTTTAGATCGAGCTCCGAATTCACGGCGCGAAAAATCAGTTCCGCTTCTTGCCGGCCATCGATTGGCCCGATCTCAATGCCCGTGGAGTGGTGGATGCTCTCGATGAGTTGGCGTGCATTGCGTGCGTCTCGCATGGCACTGGTCGCCATGGCCTTCACATCCACCACGCCATAGGCGGTGAAGAGGTGGAGCAGGCGAATGAAGGCTTCTTCGGTTTGTTGGCATTTTTGCGGCGAGATCATGCCTTGATGAAAAACGTCTTCGCCCAGGCGCAACGGTTCGCGGATTTCTTTCACCACATCGATATGCCCGTTGTTGGTGCGGACAATCATGGCACGAAGAGCATTGGAGCCCAAATCAATGGCGGCGTAAGTCATAGGGGTTATACTACTGGCCACGAGTGAGCTCGCCTACCTGATTGGCATTTTTTAACTCAGTATTAATGTCAGAGAGGGCTGAATTAAATTCACGCTGCATGATTTCTCTCGCAGCGGGAGTGAGGTTGGGGTTGACGATCTCAAGTCCCACCGCACCGGTACCCGGCGAGACTCCGCGCATATCGACTGCAAAGAGGGTTTGGCGAAGGGTGCTTTGCGGTAACAGGCTTTCGAGGCGCTTGCGTAATTTCTTCTCAACCGTTTCGCCGATGGTGGCCTGAATCGAACGCGAGGCCTGTTCTGGGATCCCTTGGGCAAAGAAGCTCGTGCGTATACCAGCAGGATCACCGGCCGCGAGAGCTTGGGCTTCGGCCAGCTCACGTTGAATCGCCGGCGTGAGCGGTTTATTCGGAACGACGAGCATGTCATCTCCACTGACTGTGATGTCGGCGGTGATGTCGTGACGAGTGAGCACATCGCGCATGGCCGTCTCGGTTCTTGTTTTGAGCGCATCAAGGCCTTCGGTCACCGCGATCTCACGGCGGCGAACAGCGGCGATGGCACCGAGAAGATCCTGGCCTTCTGCCAAACCCAGAGCGGTGGCCTCAGCGTTTATGGAACCGACGCCGGCAAAATCGATGGAGAATCCTCCGTTCGTCGCGGTATCGAATCGGTGCTCCACGCGCTGAGCGATCAGCAGTCCCGGCGAGAATTGATCAACTTGGTCGAAGTAGTTGCGCAAGTTGGCGGCGTCACTCACCGTGACCTGGGTGCCGTAGCGGTTGGAGAGGATGGTCGCGACATCGGCGTTCCCCTTGTTCTTACGAATGACTTCCAAAACTTCTGCGGAAGGAACCGTCATGTTGGTGCCTTCAACTTCTCTCAGGAGTTGGGTACCGCGGAATCTGTTGGCCAGCTGGGCGCGGGAGGTCTGCGCGATCTGCCACGCACTGCGGATTCTGTTCTGAGTGTAGGAATTATCGAAGGTGCTCGTCGTCAGTTCGCCGTCGCGACGAGAGAAGCGGGTCACGAGGTTGGCCTCATCCGCTGAGCGGCCTAGGCCCGCTCTGAACCACTGCTCTTGCATAAAGGAGGGATCCACGTAGCCCCCGGCGCGAATCTCGCTGATGAACGCCGTGTTGGTGCGATCCATGATGGCCGCGAGCTCATTCATGAGAGCTTCTTCTTGACCCGGAGGTCCGCGGATCGCTGCACGGAAAGATTTGTAATCGGAGTAGGTTTCCAGCGTGAGTTCGGGATGCGTGCGCTTAAACTCTGCCAGCGCGTCTTGCACCATGCTGTTGTAGCGATTACCCACGGCATCGACCAACGCTTTATCGCGCAAATTATCATTGAGATATTTGAGCTGACTATTTTGTGTGTCGAGGAAGAAGAGGCCCGGCTCGCGAGATAGTTTTGCCGAGCCGATGTAGCGAACGTTCTCGGCTTCCGTCGTGGCCGTGCGAGTGGCCCAGCGCTCGAGGAAGGGTCTTGTGGCGGCACTCGGGGCTGCTGCTCCTGCTGGAACGGGAGCGGCCGAATTGTCTAGCGTTGTGGAACCTGCCACGAGCGTCGGACTTGGAGCGGCTCTCGTGTTGCGAATGATGAGCGCGATCTCATCGGGCGGAGGAGTGCGTCCGAGAGCACCACTCTTGAAAAGACGTTCTGCTGCAGCCGCCGCTTCATCCGCCGGCATACCGCTGGCTTCAAGTGCCGCACGGACGCGGGCTTGGCGTTCAGTGAAGAGGGCCGCGTCCGCACCTTGAGTCGTTCTTCGTTCCACGTTGGCGAGAATCGCCAGCGCTTGTTCACGTTCAAACGCTTCACCGGTGAGGTCTTCAACGATGTAAATTCTTTGATTGTCGGTGAGGCGATCGGCCACTTCGGCTGCGAGAGGTCTCGTTTCAAGACTGCCGAGATCAATTCTTAAATCTTCGATCTCATCGAACGTGCGAGCAGCGTCGTCTGCATTCAGATACAGCGGGGGAGCATTGGGTGGACGGCGAGTGCCGGTGACCACAATCGCCTCGAGTTCAGTGGGGACAGCATTCGCGATGATGGGTGCCACCGGCGGCGGTGGTGGTCGCGAGGGATTGAAATCAAAAGAGACGTCGGAGTCCATGCGGCCCGCACGCGAGTCGTAGATCAAGATCCGTTGCTCACCGGCGGCATCCGTCGTGATGGCAACGCGCATGTGTTCACGATCCGCGGCCGGCATTTTTTTCGTCGATTCGCGCAAGAAGTCTTCTGCCGTCGTGATGTTGGTGTAGCGACCCGCGCGCACGTCACTGAACTTGGCATACTGTGCGAAGAGATAAGTCTGAGTCGCGTTGGCGGCATCTCCCGTCGTGCGATAGCCGAGTTCGAAAGCGGAGCGCGAGAGACGGTTGTAGGCCCGCGCCGCTTCGATGACAGCGGTTTGTGTCCGTGCGTAGAGGAAGATTCTCTTTTGCGCGACACCGTTGAGGGCCGAGCCGGCGGCACGTAGCTGGGTCACCACACTGCCAATCGCCTGCACCGAGCGTGACGCCATCACCGCTCTCCACACTTGTCGGATCGTGCCCGTGAGAAGACCTGCGCTTCCGCGCGTGAGTCTCCCGGCCACCGCCATGGTTTCGGCGATGCGAGCAGCTCCCGGGATAGATCGTGCCACGGCGATCACAGACGTCGACGCGAGCTTGCCCCCAATCTGCGCCGCGGCCGTGGCACCACCGGTGAAGAATGTGGTCACGATGGTGGCACCCACGTAGCCGGTGACTCCGCAGGCCATGTTGAGTTTTTCATCGCAGCTCGCGCATTCCCAACTCATGGGGCGAATGCATTCGCTCACGTGCGGAACACCGGTCCATTCGGCGCAGCCATAGCGCGACGAAATGGAATTGGCGATCATGCCCATGAGTTGGCCGCCTAAATTGTAAAGATAGGTGACGGGGTCTGCTAAGAATTGTGAGAGCTGTGAATCGCTGACTTCCGTGGCAGCGATACCGCGGCTTGAGGTGGCATCTTCGGCCGCGAAGATGGAGCCGAGCTGGTCGGCCGCCCAGGAGATTCCCATGGAGGCGAGATCGTAGATTCCAACGACGGTGTCCCACAGGTTATCCCAGATCGCCTTGCCGATGTTCGAGAAGCAGTTTCCACCGGAAGAGCCGCAGCTCGCGAACAACGGATGATCTTTAAAGGTATTACGGACCGCTCCAGCGAGTGGAATGACGGACGTGAGAAGATTGCAGGCGAGGCCACCCATGCACTGATTGGCATCACCAATTCCGGGACAGGTGAGTTCACCGACCACACCAGAGTTTCCATTGAGCAGATCGATGAGGCCCTGGTCATTGATGGTCTCATAACAAGTTGGACATTCGTCATCTTGCAAAATCCCTTCAATGGCGAGTTTTTCTTGCTCGAGGGCAAAGGCCTGGGCGTTGCAATCAATCGACGTTTCGCGGATCGAAGAATTTTGATCGAAGATGATCTGGTCTTTTAGAAATGTGCCATCGGCCTGAAAGCAGATCTGGCGGAAGAGCTCAGTTTGCTGAGTGAAGATGGTGATGCGTTGCTGGACATCGGCCTTGGCGAGGGTAGGCAAGAGCATGAGAGCGAGGAAAGCGAGGATTAGCCTTTGCATTGAAAGCTCCTCACGACCGCTTCGCTTTCTTGCAACTGATCCACGAGCTCAAAGTTCTGCACAATTTTAAGATGAAAAATTTTCTTCGGGCAACTCACGTAAAATGTGCGCTCGATGAAGGCTTTCTGATTCATCTGGTAGCTCACACCGGCGGAGAGCAGCTTGCTGCCGTCTTTGAGTGTTTCAAAACGACCCGGCAGCAACTCGATGAGTTTACCATTCTGTGCCTTGAGCCACTTGTGACGACCCTCAGCGTACTTCTCACCAAAGCCTTTCGCATTCTCGGCTTTGATCGCAACAGCGTTCAGAGGAGTCGGGATGACTTGCACCACAGGACGCGTTTGATTTTTTACTGGGCCCAAGATCGTGACAGGAATTCCGTAGAGATCTTTTACTTCCCGCCAACCTTCCGGCACATCAATAGCAAAGCGTTGGTCTTTCCAGACCAACGTCTTACCCAGCGCTGCTGTGGGCAGCACAAAAAATATTAAGAAGACCCCAAGGGTCATTCGCAATTTCACATAAACCTTATCGGCTTAAGTGATTGGAAAATTATGAAATATGAGAGTAGTTGAGCGAGAAGGTTGGGGAGAGCCGTTAGGCCCTCCCCTATAAATAATTACGCGCGGTTAAGCTTCTTCTGCAGGTTTGAGTTGATGGCCTCAAGGAACGCTTCGGTGGTGAGGTACTTATCAGCGGTGACTTTGTCGCCGTAGATACAGACCGCCAAGTCCTTCGTCATCTTGCCTTCTTCCACAGTTTCTACGCAGACTTTTTCCAGTGAGTCGCAGAAATGCGCGAGCTCTTTGTTGTTATCGAGCTTCGCTCTGTGAGCAAGGCCACGGGTCCACGCAAAGATTGAGGCGATCGGGTTCGTTGACGTCGGCTTGCCTTGCTGGTGCATGCGGAAGTGACGAGTGACAGTTCCGTGAGCCGCTTCTGCTTCCATGGTTTTGCCATCTGGAGTGACGAGCACAGAAGTCATCAAGCCGAGTGAGCCGAAACCTTGAGCGACGGTGTCTGATTGCACGTCACCGTCGTAGTTTTTGCAGGCCCACACGAAGTTCCCGTTCCACTTGAGTGCTGAAGCGACCATGTCGTCGATCAAGCGGTGTTCGTACACGATGCCCTTGGCTTCGAATTTTTTCTTGAAATCAGACTGGTAGATTTCCTCAAAGATGTCTTTGAAACGACCATCGTATTTTTTCAAGATGGTGTTCTTGGTTGAGAGATACAACGGCCAGCCCTTCATCAAGGCCATGTTAAAGCATGAGTGAGCGAAGCCTTTGATCGACTCGTCGGTGTTGTACATAGAGAGTGCGACACCGTCGCCTTTGAAGTTGAACACTTCCCACTCTTGAACGGCGCCGCCGCCTTCAGGTGTGAATGACATTTTCAAAACGCCTTTGCCTTTGATGACGGTATCAGTGGCGCGGTATTGGTCACCGAAAGCGTGACGACCGATCATGATCGGTGCGGTCCAGTTCGGAACCAAGCGCGGAACGTTTTTGCAGATGATCGGCTCACGGAAAACCGTGCCGTCCAAGATGTTACGGATGGTGCCGTTAGGTGACTTCCACATCTGCTTGAGGTTGAATTCTTTCACGCGCTGCTCATCAGGAGTGATGGTCGCGCACTTGATGCCGACGTTGTACTTCTTGATCGCTTCCGCTGATTCAACTGTGACTTTGTCGTCCGTCTTGTCACGATTTTCCATGCCCAAGTCGTAGTACTTGATCTCGAGATCGAGGTACGGAGTGATGAGTTTTTGCTTGATGAATGTCCAGATGATCCGGGTCATTTCATCGCCGTCGAGTTCAACGACAGGGTTAGCGACTTTGATTTTTTGCATGGAGAACTCCTTAGAGGGAAAGTCCTCCTATTTTTCGAGAAGTCGTGAGTTTTGTCGAGGGAAACGAGGGTTAGCCAAGTGCGGCGGGAATAGAAAATCCAAGCTGACCGCGCTTAAACACAGGTTTTCGCCCCTGATTAGTCAACCATTCCACGAAGGGCGGAGCAGGGGCCTGCCAAGCTTGCCATTGATGACGCTGTCCCACGTATTCTGTGACCAGAGTGAGAAAATCCATTTCGTGTCCGTAGGGAAGATTCAACAAGCGCAGAACATCTTCATCGGCGAGATACAGCTTCACTCGACGTTCACCGACTTTCACCGGCGCAATCGCAAAGCTCAGGCCGTGCGCCGTCTCATCATGGGGATCGTGGCGAGGAGAATCGGGAAGAGCGAAGTAGGGATGCAGTTCAATATCCCGTGCTTCCCAAGCAATACTGAGTTCATGTTTTTGCAGCCATCGCAAAAAAGCACGGCCTTCGCCAAGCTCACGCTCTTCTCTGGCGCCAGAAGCACGCCAACCGCGATAGGCACGCTCAAATGATACTTGCTTAGGCATTTGGCGCTTGAGTAACAACAACGTCGTGCGGTCTCCTGGGCGCGGTTGCCAGCGACGACCTTCCGCCCATATCTGGCGAAACTCCAGGATAGGACTCGGCTGGCAGAAGTGCTCTGGATCGAAGTCGTCCCGATGGTAGCTTGCCTGTCCATAGCGTAAAGCTGTCATAACTCTTAGTACGGCACTCATCCCTAAAAATTTTAATGCGGGCATTTGACGACCCCCCGGGGCCTTTGAGAAGTATAGAGAATGATTAAACTTCTTCTCCTCGCGCTCTTGCTCCCTTTGACCGCCCAGGCCCTCACTTGGGAAGAGTATTTGGCGCAAAAACAGGCGACTGTTTCTCATGAGCGCCACCTGCCGTTTCGCCTGACTCATGGATACAAAACCGCCAAGAGCGTTTTGTTGGTGCACGGAATTTATTCTTCGCCGTTGCATTTTCGTGGCATGGCGAATGCGTTTTTCAAGGCCGGCCATAATGTCGTGACGGTCTTGTTGCCCGGTCACTACGACAAAGACATGCGCTCGATTGATCACACGACGAACGCTCAGTGGAGCGCGGAAGTGGACAAGGGCTATGAGCTCGCACTTGAACTCGGTGATCGCGTGATTCTGGCGGGCCACTCTCTCGGTGGATTGCTCTCGGTGGAACAATCCCTCAAGCGTCCCAAGGATGAAATTGTGGGTTTGGTTTTGATTTCTCCAGCGCTCAAAGTTTGGCCTGCGGTCATGGCCGCTTGTCATGCGGGTGTTGCTTTGGGTTTGAATGGCAACGTCTTCACGCCTCATCGTCCAGACGGGATAAACATTCCGTACTTCGGGCCGATCGCGGGCCCGTTGATTCAAACTCTTTCTGATCGTGTGCTCGTGAAACCACTTCGTGTGCCGCTGTTCTTGGCCTACACCTGGAATGACAATGTGGTGGATGTGCCGTTCGTGAAAAAATATTTCAGCAACGTGAAGACCACAAAACTCAAACGCGTTTATGGTTTGTTTAGTGGAGTCGCTCACGGTGATATTTCCCAAGGACCTGAGGATCCGAGTACCTACGGGAATAAAACCAATCATGACTTCGATGCGATGATGACCGAAGCTATTGATTTCATAGACGCGCAAAACTAACCTCTTGCAATTTACGGAAAAGTTACGGATGATGCCTCTTGGAGGTTTTCATGCGTGTCGCTGGCTTTCCGTCTCCCGCTGATGAATACGGTCTCGTTTCTTTATCATTGTATGAGTTGCTGATTCCGCGGCCGACGAGCACGTTCTTCGTGCGTGTGGCGGAAGATCTCGCGCCTAACATCAAGCACGACGACATCCTGATCATTGATCGCTCGCTCCCGGTGCGCGACGGCAGTCTCGCACTCGTGGTGATGAATGGGCAGCTTGTTTTACGGCGGGCGATGGCCCGCCAAGGATCGATTTGGATGTGTCCCTTGCAAGGAGGACATCCTGTATTGCTGAAAGATGATGACGACCAATTACTATGGGGAGTGGTGGCGCATGTTATCCATAAAACCCTCGTGGCCTGAACGCTGGGCCATCCTCGATTGCAACGCTTTCTATAGCTCGTGCGAGCGCGTGTTCCGTCCGCACTTGCGCACGCTCCCCGTGGTGGTGCTCTCAAACAACGATGGCTGCATGATCAGCGTGAGTCCCGAAGCAAAACTCCTGGGCCTCAAGCTCGGTGCTCCGGTGCATGAGGTGCGAGAGATCATCCGCAAACATCGCGTGCACGTTTTTTCTTCGAACTACCAGCTCTACGGCGATCTCTCTCGTCGGGTCATGCGTATCTTGGATGAGCTTCATCCGGATGTTTTGCAGTATTCGATCGATGAGGCGTTCATTGATTTCTCACACGTTCCTCCCGGCGATGAAGAGAAGTGGGCCCATGAGGTTTGTCTGCGAGTCACGCGTGAGACGGGCATCCCGGTGACGATCGGGATCGGGCGCACGAAGACCATCGCGAAGATTGCCAGCAAGCGCGCGAAAAAAATTAAGCAGAAGGCGATGTACCTCGCTGACGGAGACCTTGAGGCTGCCTTGCGAGATACCCCCGTGGGCGATGTGTGGGGGATCGGCGCGGGCTCCGAGGCCAAACTCAAAACGCAGAACATCCGCACCGCTTGGGAGTTTCGCGAACATCCCAACACGCCGCTGATCCGTGCTCTCTTGACCGTGACGGGTGAACGGCTGCGGGATGAACTGCGCGGGATCTCCTGCGTGGAGCCGGGCGAGATGGCCGAGAAGAAGATGATCTCTAGTACACGCTCTTTTGGTCGGCGAGTGTACGACCGCATCGAGCTCGAAGAAGCGGTCTCGACCTACGTCGGGTTCGCCTGTGAGAAATTGCGCGCGCAGGACAGTGTCGCCCGTGGGATCAGCGTGTTCCTGCGCACCAGTGCCTTCGAGGACAGGACGGTGTATCACCGCAACGACGGACAGATTTTTCTCGTGAGTGCGAGCAGTGACACCGGCCAGTTCACGCGAGCCGCCATCGAGATTGTTCGCTCGATCTACCGGCGAGACACGCCCTACAAGAAGGCCGGCATTTTCCTCTTCGATATTTCTCCGCGCAGGGGCCAGCAAGTGGACCTGTTTCAGCGAGACGACGAGCGCTCAGCGCCGCTCATGAGCGCCATGGATTCGATCAATAAAAAATGGGGCCGCGGCACCGTTCGCATGGCCGCCTGTGGCACCAAGCAAGACTGGCGCATGCTGTGTGAAAAACGCTCTGATAAGACTCAGCTGCGCTGGGATGACCTGCTCGAGGTGAGGCGGGAATCTGTGACTTCGCGGCTCGCAATAACGTCGTGAGGTGTGGCATGATTTAAAGCATCGAAGTGAGAAGAAGGAGTGTCGTGCGAAGGCTCAATCAGTTTATGGAGCTGTGGGAAACGGGGTTAAGTCCGCGAGCCCGTGCGCTGGTGGCGGTGGCCGGGAGCTGGCGTGTCCTCGAGCTGCTGTCCTTCGCTTGGGACGTGCGCCGGTCAGTGCCTTGGTCTGCGATTGTTCCCGAGCACGAGTTCTACCAGTTTCACCCGATGCTGAGTCCCCTGTGGCAGTTGACGGCGCTCGGAGCGGTGATCATGGCGAGCTATCTGCTCTGGGCCATCAAAGGAGGCCGCTGGGTCTGGCCAGCGCTCATCATCGCGCCCTTTCTCAATCAACAAGGTCTTCCCCTTGGCTGGGGCCTGCTAGCGCTTCAGCCTCTACTGCTGCTCTCAGCGCTGCGCTACGAATGGCCTGAGCAAAAGAGCAAAACGTTTTCGCTCCTGGTGTTTTTTCAACTGACGCTGATCTACTGGGGGAGTTGTTTCCACAAAGATTTATCCGTCTGGTGGTCTTCGGCCAGCGCGCTCCAGGATGCGCTCAATGGGGACTACCTTCCGACCGCCCTCGGTCATGCTCTGGGTGGAGCGCTTCAAGGCACGGGCCTCGCGGCTTGGCTCACCCGAAGTGTTGTCGTGGGGCAGTTCCTTTTACCGCTGACATTTTTTCTGCCGATTTTCACCGCGCACGGGGTGCGGGTGGTGAGCGTTGTTAGAAGCGCGGTGATCGCCTCTCATGTGCTCATTTTGCTCCTCTTTCACATCGGCCCGTTCTCGTTGGCCTGCATCGGTTTCTGGCTCCTCATCAGGCCCGCGAAAACAATCAGTGCCCAGTCTCCTGCTATTTTTGATCGCACGAGACGAACATTGGCGTGTGTGGCTTTCATACTCTGGGGGAGTGGAGTGGTGGCCGGAACGTGGGGGCTTTATCAGCCACAACTCTCACGTTGGTGGATTTCACAATCCTGGCGAATCATGTCACGGCCCGAGTCCCCGGGACACAGCATCGTGCGCATGCCGCAAGTGAACTGGGCCCTCGAGGGGAAGGAACGCTGGGAAATGGCGGCAGCTTGGGCCCTTGTGTCTAAGAGAGAACTTCGGCGGGAGTGGTTACGTGCGGCGTGTTCCACCACCGACGGGTCGGTGGACATTCTTCTCGGGAACTCACTCTCATCGACGATGACGAAAGACGTCATCGTGTGCGAGCACTAGCGACGTTTCAACTTACTGAACTTATCCATGACGGCTTTGCAGGACGCTGAGACCTGGTTGGCTTCGTAGGCCTTGGCCATCGCCTTCACGCACTCAGCTTGGCTCGCACCGGGGGCAAGACCAGGACAAAGTTTTTGTCTCTCTGTGGCGCAGTTGGTTTCGAGCTCGTTCTTGCTGGCGACAATATTTTTTTTCAACTCATCGACCAGGGTCCGGCAGTCGGCGGGAAGCTTCGCTTCGTGTTTCGCCAAGCAGTCGGCGTTGTAGTCCGTGCGCAGATTCACGGCCTTCGGGCAGTTCAACAGAATCATGAGGCCGCACTTGTTGCGCTCGTTGAGATTATCCGTGAGATGTTTCTTGCAACTGGCATCGAGCTTTGCTCGCTTAGCCACCAGGCACTTGAGCTGAGTGAACTCGGTCTTCTCAGTCGCGCAGAGAGTTTTGCTGAAGCCAGCACATGGATCGACGGCCAGGGCGGAAAAACTAAAAAGAACACACATAAAAATAGTAAGTTTCATGGGAATCCTCGTTTGATCGGTTGTTAGCATGCAGCTTATCTTAGACTCGCTGGGCACTCTTGAGCAATCAGTGCGGTGAGGTCATGGTTAAAACGCTCTTGTCCCGCGGATCGGCTCAGATGTGTTGCGTCGCGAAAATCACTTTCGAGGTAAGTGTCTGGCAAACGGTGGGCCCGCTGGTGAGTGGTTTGCTCGATCCGCTGCCTCATCGCGCGCAGGTTTTTTTCTCCCGCTTCCGAGCGCTGCCATGTTCTGCGATTCTCGGGGGGCGAAAAAACGACGAGACAGGGAGTGATTTTCTTAAGCCGCTGGACGGTATCGATGAAGGTTTGCACGGCTTCTTCACTGGGCTCTAGCTCGCGCAGATCGTAGCGCTGGTTCTGGAGGAGATAGTCTTCAGCCTGACCAAAGCCACGTCGCTCGCGCGTCTCCGTTCGGAGCACGCGGTTGAGCAAGTTGGCGTTGATCTCCGGGGCACTCACTCCTCGCACCCACGCCAGCAGCACATGGAGCGCATCGAAGAAGTCGTCTTGGAAAACGCGCGAGAGCGACGAGCTCTCGGCAAACGCCGCTTTCCGAAGGAAGGTCGATCCGCGCAGTGTTTCCTGCGCTCTCTTTGTGACGAAGTGAGGTAAAAACTCGAGGGCAATGATCCGCGGGGCAGAGATGGTTTCCTGCGCGAGCTCGCTGGCGATCCAGCTCACGAGCTGAGGGCCAGCGGCAAAAAAACCAAAGTTAAATGTTTTGAGTTGCGGGTGCGCCAGCACGACGTCCATGCTCACTGAGCTGCCGATCACGTAGACCTTCGGGTGCTCGTACGCCTTCGCGGGAGGTATGCTCCTCCACGCTTGCGTCGCTTTGCCGAGACCCGTGGTCTCCGTTTCCCACGCCCTTGCGCTGACGCTTCCTTTGATGACGGAAGAAACCAAGCGCGACGCGAGGAAGGTGCCCAGGAAGACCGCTGCTATGAGCGCGAGCACCCGGAGCGGCGACGCAGTGGAAGAGGGGCCCGTCATGGAGTGGCTCGTCGGATCGCGGCCAGGAGCTCTCCGATGTTCTGCAAGTTCAGGATGTCTTTGGTCATAAAGCGGATGTTGAACTTCTTCTCGATGCGGATGATGATCTGCAGGTGTCGCATGGAATCCCAGCCGGCGAGGTCTCGCGCTGTGGTGTCGTGGCGGATCACGGCATCGGGAAGCCCAAGTTCGTCTCTGATGATGGAGATCAATTCTTCTTCAAGGTTCATGCTGGATCCGGTGAGAGTTGCGCTCCGGTGAGACGGGCCAATCCCAGGTCTCGTGGTCGATCGCCGTCTTAGATGCGACGAACTGGTTTCGCTCGAGGATCGAGCGGCAGTGGAGATTCTTCTCGGTGATCTTCAACCGGATCTGCGCCCGCTGTAGACCGTGGTCCTGGGTCTGCTGCTTAACGAAGTTGAGTATGAATTCCTCGACGCCTCGTCCAGCGACGCGACAGCTCATCACGAGGTTTTCGATCACAAGCGCGGGGCCAGCGATGCGGGCCACGATCACGGCGATGAG
>JAUKPQ010111190.1:0-15556 GCA_032273045.1 Chloridella minuta | reverse complement strand
GAGCGCACACCTTTATTAGAGCGCCTGCGCTTCCTTATTATCTTCAGCGCCAACCTCGATGAATTCGTCATGAAGCGTATTGGACGCATGAAGCGGATGGAAGCCTCGGGGCTCTTACATAAGTCCGTGGATGGCATGGGGACGGCAGCGCAGATTCAAGAAATCCGTCAGCATATCCTGCACGATCTCGATACTCAGCAGAAGGTCTTTAAGGCGTTATTACCGCCGCTGGAGAAAGAGGGCATCTACTTCTATTCCTACGAAGACTTGCAGGATGAGGATCGTAAATTCTGCGATGAACACTTCCGTCGCAAAGTCTTCCCGGTGCTCACGCCATTGTCCGTCGATCCCGGGCACCCGTTTCCGTTCATTTCTAACTTGTCCTTCTCGCTGGGATTGATTCTGCGTAATCCACAAACAGATGCCGTGCTTTTCTCCCGCGTAAAAATCCCGCAAGGGGTGTCGTCGTGGTTAAAGCTTCCGACGGGTGATGGGAAGGCCCACCGTTTCGTGCGCGTGACCTCGATTGTGCGCCACAATCTCCCGCTGCTTTATCCAGGCATGGAGATTCAGCAAGTCGTTCCTTTCCGCGTGACTCGAAATGCCGACATCGAACACCGTGATGACGACACCGAAGACTTGATGATGCTCGTAGAGGAAGGACTCAAGGAGCGCCGTCTCGCGGAGTGTGTGCGCTTGGAGACATATAAAGACTGTGACCCGGCGATGCTAAGCTTCTTGAAAGATTCCCTCGAAATTAATGATACGCAGGTCTACGCCGTCGAGTATCCCATGGACTACGGTTCGTTTAAGGTCATCGTTGACTTGGATTTCCCGAAGTTGAAGTTTAAACCATGGTCCCCGCTCATTCCGCGCACCTTCCAAGAAGAAGGTAATGTCTTTCATCTTGTTCGCCAGGGTGATGTCATGGTTCACCATCCCTATGAAAGTTTCAGCGCCACAGTGGAACGCTTCATCACCCAGGCCGCCGAAGATCCGCATGTGCTTGCCATTAAGATGACGCTCTATCGGACGGGTGACAACAGTCCGTTCATCAAGAGTTTGATCAAGGCGGCGGAAGCGGGCAAGCAGGTCGTTTGCCTCATTGAACTGAAAGCACGCTTCGACGAACAACGAAACATCTTCTGGGCCAACAAACTCGAAGATGCCGGTGTGCACGTGGTGTACGGCATTTTGGGTCTCAAGACCCATACCAAGACTGCGCTCGTCGTTCGCCAGGAAAACGATGGTGAGATTTTAAGCTACGCTCACATCGGCACCGGTAACTACAACGTGTCGACCTCGAGTCTCTACACCGACCTGGGACTTCTCACGTGCGACAAGCGCATCACAGACGAAGTTGTGGAGGTGTTCAACTACCTCACCGGAAGTTCACTGAAGACGGATTACAAAGAGATCATGGTTGCGCCGATTAACATGAAGAGCAATTTCCTCGCGAAGATTCGTGCTGAGATTGAGGCGTACAAACGCACCGGGCATGGTCTGATTATCGCGAAGATGAACAGCCTGGAAGATGAAGTGATAACGGAGGCCCTCTATGAGGCTTCGTGTGCTGGGGTTGATGTCGTACTTTATGTGCGCGGCTTCTGTTGCCTCAAGCCTGGGGTGAAGGGTCTCTCGGAACGCATCCGAGTGGTGTCGATCATCGGGCGCTTTCTTGAGCACTCGCGGGTGTTCTACTTCTCCTCAGGGGAGAAGTCGCCCCTCTTGGGAGAATACTGGATTGGTTCGGCCGATTGGATGCACCGAAACCTGCACAATCGAGTGGAGTTGATCGTACCGATTCTTGATGCGCGCATAAAAGAAAAACTCTGGGACTTCCTCGAGGTTCTGAAAAACGATAATCGCCGGGCCTGGGATTTGTTACCCGATGGCCAGTACATTCAGCGGCAACCTGCTGCGGGAGCAGAGGAGCAGGGGTCTCACGAAATTTTGATGAATAAGACCTCTATGCGGGAAAAGAATTTGGGCGGCGGAGAATGAAACTTATTTTTATTCGTCACGCCCATGCGGAAGGGAACTTCATGGAAGACCCGGACCAGGATATGCTGCGCGAGTTGACCTTGAAGGGCATCAAGGCATTTAAGACCAATCTGAAAAGCATGCAGAATGTTCTGCCCGTTCCCGATGTCGTCTTTTGTAGTCCGCTGGTGCGCTCCATACAAACCGCCGAGATCGTCTGGGAAGCCTGGCCCAGTGCGGACCTTGAACTGATCACCGATCTTCATTTACTCGATGATCCACACCACCTGGTCGAATACATCTCATTTCTACCGCAGGAAGGGACTTACTGCTTTGTAGGTCACGAACCGCATTTCTCTTCTGTCATAGGCTCCTTACTAGGTCTGCACCCGGAGCACGACTTTCTGCGGTTTAAGAAGGGCGGCTTCCTGACATTGGAAGGTGGTTTCTGGGAAGGGTTCATGATGACGATGTTTGCGCCCCCGACGTTGGTGCGCGGTCTGACGGGCGAAGACTAGGACTTGGCCGTGTGGATGAACTTGCGCGGCTTATTGTCGAGCATCGAAAGTATGATGCCTTCTTTAAGGCCAACTTTAGGTAAGAGGATTTTCTTCGCACCCACAGCTCTCATGATGTTTTTGACTAACATTGTGGCCGGAAGAATCACGTCGGCGCGGTTTTGATCGAGGTCTAGACGGCGGATGCGTTCTACGAAGCTCATGCTATAAAGAGCGTCGGCCATGTGGGCCACTTCATCAAACATACATTCTTGGCTGGTCTTGTTCATGATCTTGCGACGGAGTTTACCAATCCGGCGGAGGTTGCCGCCAGTGCCAATCATTAAGTCAGGCGCTTTCTTGCCAAAATGAACTTGGGTAAAGCGTAGCATCTTCTGCACCATGAGATTGATGCGAACTTCGAGCTCTTCTTGTTCTTCATGGCGAAGCAGGCGGACGGTGCCGATGTTAAAACTATGGCTGGCCTTAAGTTTTCCATCTATCACGATGCTGAGTTCGGTTGAGCCACCACCTATATCCATCAGCAGCGCTTTTTTATTTTTTAGATTGAGCTCCGAATTGACGGCGCGAAAAATGAGTTCCGCTTCCTGGCGGCCACCAATCGGCCCGATCTCAATGCCCGTGGAGTGATGGATGCTCTCGATGAGTTGGCGAGCATTACGTGCGTCTCTCATGGCACTGGTCGCCATGGCCCTCACATCCACCACGCCATAGGCGGTGAAGAGGTGGAGGAGGCGAATGAATGCTTCTTCGGTTTGCTGGCATTTTTGCGCCGAGATGACGCCTTGATGAAAGACGTCTTCGCCGAGGCGCAGAGGCTCGCGAATTTCTTTCACGACATCGATATGCCCGTTGTTGGTGCGGACAATCATGGCACGAAGAGCATTGGAGCCCAAATCAATGGCGGCGTAGGTCATAGGGGTTATACTACTGGCCACGGGTGAGCTCGCCTACCTGATTGGCATTTTTTAACTCAGTATTAATATCAGAGAGGGCCGAATTAAATTCACGCTGCATGATTTCTCGTGCGGCCGGAGTGAGGTTAGGGTTGACGATCTCAAGTCCGACCGCCCCGGTACCCGGGGAAACTCCGCGCATATCCACCGCAAAGAGTGTTTGGCGAAGGGTGCTTTGCGGTAAAAGGCTTTCGAGCCGCTTGCGTAATTTCTTTTCCACCGTTTCGCCGATGGTCGCTTGAATTGAACGGGAGGCCTGCTCCGGAATACCTTGGGCAAAGAAGCTCGTTCGAATCCCAGCTGGATCACCGGCCGCTCGCGCCTGGGCTTCGGCGAGCTCACGTTGAATGGCCGGAGTGAGGGCCCTGTTCGGAACGACGAGCATGTCATCTCCGCTGACCGTGATGTCGGCGGTGATGTTGTGGCGGGTGAGCACATCGCGCATGGCGGTTTCGGTTCTTGCTTTGAGCGCATCAAGACCTTCGGTGACGGTAAGTTCACGTCGACGAACGGCTGCGATGGCACCGAAGATGTCTTGACCTTCCGCTAACCCGAGAGCGGTGGCTTCGGCATTCAAGGAACCGACGCCGGCAAAATCGATGGAGAAACCACCGTTCGTGGCCGTATCAAAGCGGTGCTCGACTCGTTGAGCGATCATCAATCCAGGCGAGAACTGATCGACTTGCTCGAAGTAGTTGCGCAGGTTCGCAGCGTCACTCACCGTGACCTGGGTGCCGTAGCGGTTTGAGAGAATAGTCGCGACGTCTACGTTCCCCTTGTTCTTGCGGATCACTTCCAGAACCTCGGCGGTCGGAACCGTCATGTTGGTGCCTTCAACTTCTCTCAGAAGCTGCGTACCGCGGAATCTGTTGGCAAGCTGGGCGCGTGAGGTCTGTGCTATTTGCCACGCACTGCGGATTCGATTTTGCGTGTAGGCGTTATCAAAAGTACTGGTCGTCAGTTCGCCGTCACGGCGAGAGAAGCGAGTTACGAGGTTGGCCTCATCCGCCGAGCGACCAAGTCCGGCCCTGAACCACTGCTCCTGCATAAAGGAGGGATCCACGTGGCCAGCGGCGCGGATCTCGCTGATGAACGCCGTGTTGGTGCGATCCATGATGGCGGCGAGCTCATTCATGAGAGCTTCTTCCTGACCTGGAGGACCGCGAATCGCCGCGCGGAAAGACTTGTAATCGGAGTAGGTTTCAAGTGTCAGTTCAGGATGCGTGCGCTTAAATTCTGCCAGCGCGTCTTGCACCATGCTGTTGTAGCGATTACCCACGGCATCCACGAGTGCTTTATCGCGCAAGTTATCATTGAGGTATTTAAGCTGACTGTTTTGTGTGTCTAAGAAAAAGAGACCCGGCTCGCGGGAAAGTTTCGCCGTGCCTATGTAGCGTAGGTTTTCGGCTTCGGTCGTGGCCGTGCGAGTTGCCCATTGCTCAAGAAATTCGTTTGGTGGAGTGGCCCCATCAACGGCGCGGACGGTGCTTCCGGGAGGGGCGGCATTATCAAGTGTTGTCGTGCCTGCAACGAGCGTCGGACTTGGAGCGGACCTCGTGTTGCGAATGATGAGCGCGATCTCATCGGGCGGAGGGGTGCGTCCGAGTGCACCACTCTTGAAGAGACGTTCTGCCGCCGCCGCCGCTTCATCCGCCGGCATGCCACTGGCTTCGAGCGCCGCTCGCACGCGGGCCTGACGTTCCGTGAAGAGGGCCGCGTCGGCACCTTGTTCGCTTCTTCGTTCCACGTTGGCGAGAATGGCCAGGGCCTGCTCACGCTCGAAGGCTTCTCCCGTGAGATCTTCAACGATATAAATTCTCTGATTGTCGGTGAGGCGATCGGCCACTTCTGCGGTGAGTGGTTTTGTTTCGAGGTTGCCGAGATCAATTTTCAGTTCTTCAATCTCATCAACCGTCCGCGTGAAATCGTCGCGACTAAGGTAGAGAGGCGGAGCATCGGCTGGACGGCGCTTGGCGGTGACGACAATCGCTTCGATCTCCGTCGGAGCTGCCGCAGCGATGACGGGTGCGACGGGCGCTGGTGGTGGTCGCGAGGGATTGAAATCAAAAGAGACATCGGAGTCCATGCGTCCCGCGCGTGAATCGTAGATCAAGATCCGCTGCTCACCCGCGGCATCCGTGGTGACGGCGATGCGCATGTGCTGACGATCCGCGGCCGGCATGTTCTTCGTCGACTCACGCAAGAAGTCTTCAGGCGTGCGGATATTTGTGTAACGACCCGCACGCACGTCACTGAACTTGGCATACTGCGCGTAGAGATAGGCCTGCGTGGCGTTTGCGGCATCGCCCGTCGTGCGATAACCGAGCTCGAAGGCGGAGCGTGAGAGACGGTTGTAGGCCCTGGCGGCGTCGATGACGGCCGTCTGTGTGCGTGCGTAGAGGAAGATTCTTTTTTGTGCCACTCCATTGAGCGCCGAGCCGGCGGCCCGTAGCTGGGTCACCACACTGCCGATCGCCTGTGCCGAGCGCGACCCGGCAACCGCTCGCCAGACTTGGCGCACAGTTCCCGTCAAGAGTCCCGCACTACCGCGCGTGAGTCTTCCGGCCACCGCCATAGTCTCTGCGATACGAGCGGCTCCCGGGATAGATCGTGCCACGGCGATCACAGACGTAGATGCGAGCTTGCCCCCGATCTGCGCCACGGCCGTGGCGCCGCCGGTGAAGAACGTGGTGACAATCGTTGCACCGATATAGCTGGTAACACCACAGGCCATGTTGAGTTTTTCATCGCAGCTGGCGCACTCCCAGCTCATGGGGCGGATGCATTCGCTCAGGTGAGGAGCGCCTGTCCATTCAGCGCAGCCATAGCGCGATGAAATCGAATTCCCGATCATGGCCATGAGTTGGCCGCCTAGGTTGTAAAGATAGGCGATGGGATCGGCCAAGAATTGTGAGAGTTGTGAATCGCTGACTTCTGTGGCGGCGATACCGCGACTTGAAGTGGCATCTTCCGCTGTGAAGAGTGAGCCGAGCCCGTCGGCTGCCCAGGAGATTCCCATACTGGCCAAGTCGTAGAGTCCGACGACGGTGTCCCAGAGGTTATCCCAGATCGCCTTGCCGATGTTGGAGAAGCAGTTGCTACCGGAGGAGCCGCAGCTCGCAAAGAGCGGATGGTCGCGGAAGGTATTGCGAACGGCACCGGCCAGCGGAATGACCGAGGTGAGCAGATTACAGGCGAGGCCGCCCATGCATTGATTGGCATCGCCGATCCCTGGGCATGTGAGTTCGCCCACGACACCAGAGTTTCCGTTGAGAAGATCGATCAGCCCTTGGTCGTTGATGGTCTCATAGCAAGACGGACATTCGTCATCTTGCAGAATGGCTTCGATGGCGAGTTTCTCTTGCTCGAGGGCGAAGGCCTGGGCGTTGCAATCAATCGCCGTTTCGCGAATAGAAGAATTCTGGTCGAAGATGATCTGATCTTTTAGGAATGTGCCATCGGCTTGAAAGCAGATCTGGCGGAAGAGTTCAGTTTGCTGAGTGAAGATGGTGATGCGTTGCTGGACATCGGCCTGCGCGAGGGAGGGCACCAGCAAGAAAGCGATCATGGCGAGGACTAGCCTTTGCATTGAAAGCTCCTCACGATCGCTTCGCTGGCTTGCAACTGATCTACCAACTCAAAGTTCTGCACAATCTTAAGATGAAAAATTTTCTTCGGGCAACTCACATAAAAGGTGCGCTCGATGAAGGCTTTCTGATTCATCTGATAACTCACACCCGCGTAGAGCATCTTGCTGCCGTTCTTGAGTGTTTCAAAACGCCCAGGTAGCAACTCGATGAGCTTTCCATTCTGCGCCTTGAGCCACTTGTGGCGGCCTTCAGCGTACTTCTCACCAAAGCCCTTCGCGTTCTCGGATTTGATCTCAACGGCATTCAGTGGGGTTGGGATGACTTGCACCACAGGACGAGTTTGATTTTTTACCGGCCCCAAAATTGTAACCGGAATTCCGTAGAGATCTTTGACCTCTCGCCAACCTTCCGGCACATCAATAGCAAAGCGTTGGTCTTTCCAGATCAACGTCTTACTCAGCGCTACCGATGGCAGCACAAAAAATAGTAAAAAGGCCCCTAGGGCCATCCGCAATTTCACATAAACCTTATCGGCTTAAGTGGTTGGATAATTATGTGAAATGAGAGTAGTTGAGTGTGAAAGTTGGGGAGGATTTTAAGGCCCTCCCCAATAAATAATTACGCGCGGTTAAGCTTCTTCTGCAGGTTCGAATTGATGGCCTCAAGGAAGGCTTCCGTGGTGAGGTACTTATCAGCGGTGACTTTGTCGCCGTAGATACAGACCGCCAAGTCCTTCGTCATCTTGCCTTCTTCCACAGTTTCTACGCAGACTTTTTCCAGTGAGTCGCAGAAATGCGCGAGCTCTTTGTTGTTATCGAGCTTCGCTCTGTGAGCAAGGCCACGGGTCCACGCAAAGATTGAGGCGATCGGGTTCGTTGACGTCGGCTTGCCTTGCTGGTGCATGCGGAAGTGACGAGTGACAGTTCCGTGAGCCGCTTCTGCTTCCATGGTTTTGCCATCTGGAGTGACGAGCACAGAAGTCATCAAGCCGAGTGAGCCGAAACCTTGAGCGACGGTGTCTGATTGCACGTCACCGTCGTAGTTTTTGCAGGCCCACACGAAGTTCCCGTTCCACTTGAGTGCTGAAGCGACCATGTCGTCGATCAGGCGGTGTTCGTACACGATGCCCTTGGCTTCGAATTTTTTCTTGAAATCAGCTTGGTAGATTTCTTCGAAGATGTCTTTGAAGCGACCGTCGTACTTTTTCAAGATGGTGTTCTTCGTCGAAAGATACAACGGCCAGCCCTTCATCAAGGCCATGTTGAAGCATGAGTGAGCGAAGCCCTTGATCGACTCGTCGGTGTTGTACATAGAAAGAGCGACACCGTCGCCTTTGAAGTTAAACACTTCCCACTCTTGAACAGCACCGCCGCCTTCCGGAGTGAACGACATTTTCAAAACGCCTTTACCTTTGATCACTGTATCTGTGGCGCGGTACTGGTCACCGAAAGCGTGGCGACCGATCATGATCGGTGCGGTCCAGTTTGGAACCAAACGAGGAACGTTTTTGCAAATGATCGGCTCGCGGAAAACGGTGCCATCCAAAATGTTGCGGATCGTGCCGTTAGGTGATTTCCACATTTGCTTCAATTTGAATTCAGTTACACGCTGCTCATCAGGAGTGATGGTCGCGCACTTGATGCCGACGTTATATTTCTTGATGGCCTCTGCTGATTCAACGGTGACTTTGTCGTCAGTCTTGTCACGGTTTTCCATGCCCAAGTCGTAATACTTGATGTCGAGATCGAGGTACGGAGTGATGAGTTTTTGCTTGATGAAAGACCAGATGATCCGGGTCATTTCATCGCCGTCGAGTTCAACGACAGGGTTAGCGACTTTGATTTTTTGCATGGAGAACTCCTTAGAGGGAAAGTCCTCCTATTTTTCGAGAAGTCGTGAGTTTTGTCGAGGCAAAGGTGAGTTAGCCAAGTGCGGCGGGAAGAGAAAATCCAAGCTGACCGCGCTTAAAGACAGGTTTTCGCCCCTGATTAGTCAACCATTCCACAAACGGTGGCGCTGGGGCCTGCCAGGCCTGCCATTGATGACGCTGTCCCACGTACTCTGTGACCAGAGTGAGAAAATCCATTTCGTGGCCATAGGGAAGATTCAATAAACGCAGAACATCTTCGTCGGCGAGATAAAGTTTCACGAGGCGTGGTCCGACTTTCACGGGTGCCACTGCGAAACTCAATCCGTGCGCCGTCTCATCCTGCGGGTCGTGGCGAGGAGAATCGGGAAGGGCGAAGTAGGGATGCAGTTCGATGTCCCGCGCTTCCCAAGCAATACTGAGTTCATGCTTCTGCAGCCAACGCAAAAAAGCGCGGCCTTCGCCGAGCTCACGCTCTTCCCTGGCGCCCGAGGCACGCCAGCCACGATAGGCGCGCTCAAATGAGACTTGCTTAGGCATCTGGCGTTTGAGCAAGAGAAGTGTTGTACGGTCCCCGGGGCGCGGTTGCCAGCGACGACCTTCGGCCCATATCTGGCGAAACTCCAAGATAGGACTCGGCTGGCAGAAGTGCTCTGGATCGAACTCGTCCCGATGGTAGCTTGCCTGTCCATAGCGTAAAGCTGTCATAACCGTTAGTACGGCACACATCCCTAAAAATTTTAATGCGGTCATTTGACGACCCCCGGGCCCTTTGAGAAGTATAGAGAATGATTAAATTTCTCATCCTCGCTCTGTTTCTCCCTTTGACCGCTCAGGCCCTCACTTGGGAAGAGTATTTGGCGCAAAAACAGGCGACCGTTTCTCACGAGCGCCATCTGCCGTTTCGTCTGACTCACGGGTATAAAACTGCCAAGAGCGTTTTGCTGGTGCATGGAATTTACTCTTCGCCGTTGCATTTTCGTGGCATGGCGAATGCGTTTTTTAAGGCCGGTTACAACGTCGTGACAGTCTTGTTGCCCGGTCACTACGACAAAGACATGCGCTCGATTGATCACACCACCAATGCGCAGTGGAGCGCGGAAGTAGATAAGGGTTATGAGCTCGCTTTAGAGTTGGGAGATCGCGTGATTCTGGCGGGCCACTCTCTTGGCGGATTGCTCTCGGTGGAACAATCCCTCAAGCGTCCTGCGAATGAAATTGTGGGGTTGGTTTTGATTTCTCCGGCACTCAAAGTATGGCCGGCTGTGATGGCCGCTTGTCATGCGGGTGTTGCTTTGGGTTTGAATGGCAACGTCTTCACGCCGCATCGTCCGGATGGCATCCACATTCCGTACTTCGGACCCATCGCGGGCCCCTTGATTCAAACTCTCTCTGATCGTGTACTGGTGAAACCGCTTCGCGTGCCGTTGTTCTTGGCCTACACCTGGAATGACAATGTGGTGGATGTGCCGTTCGTGAAAAAATATTTCAGCCGTGTGAAGACGACAAAACTCAAACGCGTTTATGGTTTGTTCAGTGGAGTCGCTCACGGGGATATTTCCCAGGGACCTGAGGACCCGAGCACCTACGGGAATAAAACCAACCATGACTTCGATGCGATGATGACCGAAGCCATTGATTTTATAGACGCGCAAAACTAGCCTCTTGCAATTTACGGAAAAGTTACGGATGATGCCTCTTGGAGGTTTTCATGCGTGTCGCTGGCTTTCCGTCTCCCGCTGATGAATACGGTCTCGTTTCTTTATCATTGTATGAGTTGCTGATTCCGCGGCCGACGAGCACGTTCTTCGTGCGTGTGGCGGAAGATCTCGCGCCTAACATCAAGCACGACGACATCCTGATCATTGATCGCTCGCTCCCGGTGCGCGACGGCAGTCTCGCACTCGTGGTGATGAATGGGCAGCTTGTTTTACGGCGGGCGATGGCCCGGCAAGGATCGATTTGGATGTGTCCCTTGCAAGGTGGGCATCCTGTGTTGCTGAAAGATGATGACGACCAATTACTATGGGGAGTGGTGGCGCATGTTATCCATAAGACCCTCGTGGCCTGAACGTTGGGCGATCCTCGACTGCAATGCCTTTTACAGTTCATGTGAGCGCGTGTTCCGTCCACGCTTGCGCACACTCCCTGTGGTGGTGCTCTCAAACAACGATGGCTGCATGATCAGCGTGAGTCCCGAAGCAAAACTCCTGGGCCTCAAGCTCGGCGCTCCGGTGCATGAGGTGCGCGAGATCATCCGCAAACATCGTGTGCACGTTTTTTCTTCGAACTACCAGCTCTACGGCGATCTCTCTCGTCGGGTCATGCGTATCTTGGACGAGCTTCATCCGGACGTGTTGCAGTACTCGATCGATGAGGCGTTCATTGATTTCTCGCACGTTCCTCCCGGTGATGAAGAGACGTGGGCCCATGAGGTTTGCCTGCGAGTCACGCGTGAGACGGGCATCCCGGTGACGATCGGGATCGGGCGCACGAAGACCATCGCGAAGATTGCCAGCAAGCGCGCGAAAAAAATTAAGCAGAAGGCGATGTACCTCGCGGACGCAGACATCGAGGCGGTCTTGCGGGACACTCCGGTCGGTGATGTGTGGGGGATCGGGCCAGGCTTTGAGGCCAAACTCAAAACGCAGAACATCCGCACCGCTTGGGAGTTTCGTGAACATCCCAACACGCCGTTGATCCGTGCTCTCTTGACCGTGACGGGTGAACGGCTGCGTGATGAACTGCGCGGGATCTCGTGCGTGGAGCCGGGCGAGATGGCAGAGAAGAAGATGATCTCTAGTACACGCTCTTTTGGACGCCGGGTGTACGATCGCATCGAGCTCGAAGAAGCGGTCTCTACCTACGTCGGGTTCGCCTGTGAGAAGTTGCGCGCGCAAGACAGTGTCGCCCGCGGGATCAGTGTGTTTCTGCGCACCAGTGCCTTCGAGGATAAGACGATTTATCATCGCAACGACGGGCAGATATTTCTCGTGAGTGCGAGCAGTGATACTGGTCAGTTCACACGGGCCGCCATTGATATTGTTCGGTCGATCTACCGACGAGATACGCCTTACAAAAAAGCCGGGATTTTCCTGTTTGATATTTCTCCGCGCAGCGGACAGCAAGTGGATCTGTTTCAAAGAGAAGACGAGCGCTCAGCGCCTCTGATGAGTGCCATGGATTTGATTAATAAAAAATGGGGCCGCGGCACCGTTCGCATGGCGGCCTGTGGAACCAAGCAAGACTGGCGCATGCTGTGTGAAAAACGCTCGGATAAGACGCAGCTGCGCTGGGATGACCTGCTAGAGGTGAGGCGGGAATCTGTGACTTCGCGGCTCGCAATAACGTCGTGAGGTGTGGCATGATTTGAGGCAGTCGTAGTGAGAAGAAGGAGTGTCGTGCGAAGGCTCAATCAGTTTATGGAGCTGTGGGAAACGGGGCTAAGTCCACGAGGCCGTGCGCTGTTGGCGGTGGCCGGGAGCTGGCGCGTCGTCGAGCTGCTGTCCTTCGCTTGGGACGTGCGCCGCTCAGTGCCCTGGCCTGCGATCGTTCCCGAGCACGAGTTCTACCAGTTTCACCCGATGCTGAGTCCCCTGTGGCAGTTGGCGGCGCTCGGAGCGGTGATCATTGCGAGCTACGTGCTGTGGGCCATCAAAGGAGGCCGCTGGATCTGGCCAGCGCTCATCATCGCGCCCTTTCTCAACCAACAAGGTCTTCCCCTCGGCTGGGGCCTGCTAGCGCTTCAGCCTCTACTGCTGCTCTCAGCAGTGCGCGACGAATGGCCTGAGCAAAAGAGCAAAGCGTTTTCGCTCCTGGTGTTTTTTCAACTGACGCTGATCTACTGGGGGAGTTGTTTCCACAAAGATTTATCTGTCTGGTGGTCCTCGGCCAGCGCGCTTCAAGATGCCCTCAATGGGGACTACCTTCCGACCGCCCTTGGTCATGCTCTGGGCGGAGCGCTTCAAGGCACGGGCCTCGCGGCTTGGCTCACCCGCGGCGTCGTCGTGGGGCAGTTCCTTTTACCGCTGACATTTTTTCTGCCGCTTTTCACCGCGCACGGAGTGCGAGTGGTGAGCGTCGTCAGGAGCGCGGTGATCGCCTCTCATGTGCTCATTTTGCTCCTCTTTCACATCGGCCCGTTCTCATTGGCCTGCATCGGTTTCTGGCTCCTCATCAGGCCCGCGAAAACGATCAGGGCCGAGTCTCCGGCAATCTTCGATCGCACAAGACGAGCGTTGGCGTGTGTTGCTTTTGTTCTCTGGGGGAGTGGAGTGGTGGCCGGAACGTGGGGGCTTTACCAGCCCCAACTCTCACGTTGGTGGATTTCACAATCCTGGCGAATCATGTCACGGCCCGAGTCCCCGGGACACAGCATCGTCCGCATGCCGCAAGCGAACTGGGCCCTCGAGGGGAAGGAACGTTGGGAAATGGCGGCAGCTTGGGCCATCGTGTCTAAGAGAGAGCTTCGGCGAGAGTGGTTACGAGCGGCGTGTGCCACCAACGACACCTCGGTGAAAATTCACCTTGGGAACTCACTCTCATCGACGATGACGGAAGACGTCTTCGATTGCGCGGACTAGCGACGTTTCAACTTACTGAACTTATCCATGACGGCTTTGCAGGACGCTGAGACCTGATTGGCTTCGTAGGCCTTGGCCATCGCCTGCACGCACTCAGCTTGGCTCTCACCGGGGGCCAGACCAGGACAGAGTTTTTGTCTCTCTGTGGCGCAGTTGGTTTCGAGCTCGTTCTTGCTGCCGGCAATATTTTTTTTCAACTCATCGAGCTGTGTCCGGCAGTCGGCGGGAAGCTTCGCTTCCTGCTTCGCCAAGCAGTCGGCGTTGTAGTCCGCGCGCAGATTCACGGCCTTCGGGCACTTCAGCAGAATCGTGAGGGCGCACTTGTTGCGCTCGTTGAGATTTTTCGTGAGTTGTTTTTTGCAACTGGCATCGAGCTTTGCGCGCTTATCCACGAGGCACTTGAGCTGGGTGAACTCGGTCTTCTCAGTCAAGCAGAGTTTTTTGCTGAAGCTCTCGCAAGGGTCGACCGCCAGGGCGGAAAAACTAAAAAGAACACACACAAAAAAAGTAAGCTTCATGAGAATCCCAGTTTGAGTGGTTGTTAGGATGCAACTTATCTTAGACTCGCTGGGCACTCTTGAGCAATCAGTGCGGTGAGGTCACGGTTAAAACGTTCTTGTCCCGCGGGTCGACTCAGGTGCGTTGCGTCGCGAAAATCACTTTCCAGGTAACTGTCTGGCAAACGGTGGGCCCGCTGGTGAGTGATTTGCTCAATCCGCTGCTCCATCGCGCGCAGGTTTTTTTCTCCCGCTTCCGAGCGCTGCCAGGTTCGGCGATTCTCGGGGGGCGAAAAGACGACGAGGCAGGGAGTGATTTTCTTAAGCCGTTGGACCGTGTCGATGAAGGTTTGCAGGGCTTCTTCGCTGGGCCCGAGCTCGCGCAGATCGTAGCGCTGGTTCTGGAGAAGATAGTCCTCGGCCAGGCCAAAGCCACGTCGCTCACGTGTGTCCGTTCGGAGCACGCGGTTGAGCAAGTTGGCGTTGATCTCCGGGGCACTCACTCCTCTCACCCAGGCCAGGAGCATGTGGAGCGCATCGAAGAAGTCGTCTTGGAAAACGCGCGCCAGCGACGAGCTCTCAGCGAACGCCGCTTTCCGAAGGAAGGTCGATCCGCGCAGTGTTTCCTGCGCTCTCTTGGTGGAGAAGTGGGGTAAAAACTCGAGGGCAATGATCCGCGGGGCAGAGGTGGGTTCTTGCGCGAGCTCGCTGGCGATCCAACTCACCAGCTGGGGCCCGGCGGCAAAAAAACCAAAGTTAAATGTTTTGAGCTGCGGGTGCGCCAGCACGACGTCCATGCTCACCGAGCTGCCGAGCACGTAGACCTTAGGCTGCTCGTGCGCCTTCGCGGAAGGTATGCTCCTCCACGCCTGCGTCGCTTTGCCGAGACCCGTGGTCTCCGTTTCCCAGACTCTTGCGCTGACGCTCCCTCTGATGGCGGAAGAAACCAAGCGCGAGGCGAGGAAGGTGCCTAGGAAGACCGCAGCGATGAGCGCGACCACCCGGAGCGGCGTCGCAGTGGAAGAGGGGCCCGTCATGGAGCTGCTCGTCGGATCGCGGCCAGGAGCTCTCCGATGTTCTGCAAGTTCAGGATGTCTTTGGTCAGAAAGCGGATGTTGAACTTCTTCTCGATGCGGATGATGATCTGCAGGTGTCGCATGGAGTCCCAGCCGGCGAGGTCTCGCGCCGTTGTGTCGTTGCGGATCACGGCATCGGGAAGCCCGAGTTCGTCTCTGATGATGGCGATGAGTTCTTCTTCAAGGTTCATGCTGGATCCGGTGAGAACTGCGCTCCGGTGAGACGGGCCAATCCCAGGTCTCGTGGTCGATCGCCGTCTTTGAAGCGGCGAACTGGTTTCGTTCTAAAATCCCACGACAGTGGAGATTTTTGTCGGTGATCTTCAGCTGGATCCGCGCCTGCTGGAGGCCGCGGTCCTGGGTCTGCTGCTTCACGAAGTTGAGGATGAATTCCTCGACACCTCGGCCCGCGACGCGACAGCTCATCACGAGGTTTTCGATCACAAGCGCGGGGCCAGCGATGCGGGCCACGATCACGGCGATGAG
>JAUKPQ010111080.1:0-15572 GCA_032273045.1 Chloridella minuta | reverse complement strand
TTGACAAGCCGTGATGCTGAAAAGTATGCTGAAGGTGAAGATGAAGTAATTGATATGGAAGTATTGATTAACGAAGTGGCACTATTACGCAATAGATGGCTTGGCATTATGAAGGGTCTTGAAGCCAAACAATGGCAGATGGGACATATCGTGCGACTACGCACTAGTGGAATGGAAGATATTACAATTGGCTAATTACAATGTAAGCAAACAATTTGCAAAAATGATTAACGGCGGTTCACTAACTAATACTAGCATCGGTGGTTATGGTGCAACACCCACTATCACACTAGGTGCTGTAGGGTCATCTGGTTATAGTGGTCAAAGTATCAATCTAGGTGATATTGAATATGCATTTAATGACAATGTTCAAAAATACGAAGTATATGAAATCAGTCAAGACCTTCTTGCACTAAGTGTTTGTTGGGCACGATATCGTAAAATTAGGAATGATTCTGGCCCGCAACCTACTATCACTAAGCTATTAGACAGTGAATTGTTTAGGCTAGTAACAGAGGATGACATTGCACAAGCTAATGTTATCCGTGATTACTATAGTAAGAAAATCATGGTACTGAAACTTAAGAATGAAGGCTTTACTTCTTTCCGTGAGGACTTGAACACATTCATTCATAGTGAAGGTAAGACATTTAAAGAAAGTATGCTACCATTGGCATATCGTCTTCCTGAGTTTTATGAGTATGATGTTGAATTTGAAAAAATGGCATTTGAATACAACAGAGAAGTCAAACGAAATGATGATCCGCATGTAGTAACTGTAAAACAATTGAAGTTTGTTAAAAAACTGTCAGTAAATACTAAGCGTCAGAAACGTAAAGAATATTGGTTTGGTGATAGACATAATAATCTTGTTCTTCTTAGTTTAGAATCTAGCAATCCTTTGTTGTCATTGATGGATATGACTGTCGATAAAAATGATATTACAATTAAAGGTACTCTTAGAAAAAGTAAACGTGACGGGTTAGAGTATTTAAAAATTGACAACAAGTTTACATTCGTCTAAATATAAATTCACAATCAAGGAAAAAATGAAAATATTATTAACAGGTAGTTCTGGATTTATCGGAACACATATTACACCATTGTTAAATGGCAAACACGAACTGCATCATTTGACAAGTGATTTATTAAATTACAAAGCTGTACAAGAAGAAGTAGCATCTATATCACCTGATATTATTGTACATTTGGCAGCACGAACTGAAGTTGAACAAAGTTTTTACGAACAAGTTACTTTTAGCGAAATTAATTACGTAGGAACAGTTAATCTAATTGAATCAGCCGCTAAGGTAAAAAATCTTAAGAATTTTGTATTTGCTAGTACTATGGAAGTATATGGCTGGCAACCTATTAGTGATATTGTAAAAGATGGAAATACGCCAGAAACATTTATTGCGTTTGATGAAAATACTCAACCTAATCCCAATGCACCCTATGCAGTAGCAAAATATGCATGTGAGAAATATTTAGAATACGCACACCGCTGTTATAACTTACCATTTACTGCTATTAGACAAACAAATGCATATGGTCGTGTAGATAATGACTTCTTTGTTACTGAACAAATTATCACACAGATGATTAAGAATCCTAATGAAATTAATCTAGGTTACGGTGAACCATATCGTAATTTTATATTCATTGACGATTTACTAAAAGCATGGATTACAGTAATTGAAAATCCTGATATTGTTCAAGGTAAGATTTTTACAATAGGACCTGACAGTCCTATTAAGATTAAAGATTATGTCAATAAAATTGCCAAAAAATTAAATTGGAATGGCACTGTAAATTGGAATACTAAACCACATCGTCCAGGTGAAATATACTGGTTAAACAGTAATCATAATTTGATTACAACAGTTACTGGATGGAAACCTGTTGTTAGCTTAGATGAAGGTCTAGATAGAACTATTGAAATATGGAAAAAGAATTTATCTAATTAAGATATAACGATATCCTATCCCTGAATATATGCCAAAAGTTGTTACGCATGTTATTGGGATAGGTTTCTGTTATGCGTTTATGATTATGATTTGTTATAGGCATAGATTTATAGAAAAATGTTTTTTTCTCAAGGTCACTCCAGTTATTTATAGATTTACATAATTCAACTATTTTCAACATTCGTTTATTGGGATCTTCAATATTATCGTAACTCTCATCCCAAAAATCACTAAATGTTTTATAACCAAGTCCTCTTAGTTTCTCTAATGTCTTATATGGACCTACTAAAATAAACGGATGACGGTGTACCATAGGTTTAAATATTTTTTCTGTATTAAAAATATCAGGTTCTTCAAAATTAGTTTCAGTTACTACACTTATTAAACTAGATTGATAATGTGTATCAATTGATCCAAATAAAGATGCTACTGGAACAGTATCAGGATCATCAAGTTTAAGCGGTAATGTTTTTTCTATTTCATCAATATATTCAGGTGTTACCCCTACATGTTCCATTAAATCAGCATCTACATAATCACGAAGGTAATATGTTTTAGTGTCATGTGTATATCCGGATTTATCGGACATAGTATAAAAACTATCTTTAATTAAATTATTTAAATTCCAGAGTATAAACAGATTTTTTCTATGTGGTCTCTGTCTGTTATTTAAACACAAGAATGTTTTTTCAATTTTACTATAATCTACATTTTTTGGTAAAGGTATAATTCCTAAATTATTAACGCATACATTATAATGCCTACTTGAATGCCATTCAAAATATTCAATAGCAGATATCTTCATTGCTTTTTCAAAATTAATTCCTTTTCTGAAACAATAATTTTTATATATTTCTTTTCCATTAGTATTTCCAGTTTGAAATATAACCTTTTTTAATGGGATATCTTTACTTAGAATATATGAATGTACAGTATCTAATAGATCATCTGTCATTACCGCTTCATTACCTAAATCTAAAAATAAAAATCCATTTCTACCACGTATACTATCAGCTACATGTACTGACATTGAGGTTGTTGATAATATATCAATATCGACATTATTAGGCCATTCATTCTCATTTAATCCGGTTATAACAGGATAGATGAATAAATCATGGTCTCTTAAAATGATTGACGGAATACATTCATATCCCGGTATCTTACTAAAAAAATCATAACTTCCATTATCAACAAGTAAATCTGAAAATGGTCTATTAAAATTTTGATTATTTATTAATGGATAATTTGGAGCCCAATAATCAAAGGCCACTAGAACTCTGCTCATAGCTGATATTTATCGGAGCTACTATCGGTTGACAATAAATGGATTTGGCTATACAATAGAGTCTTATTCAGTCAAAAGGAGTTGTTCATGGGTTACAAAGTTGTTGCAGACAAATTTCAAATGGATGATATGCGTACCAAGTATGGTCCTCGTCAGGGGCTTGAGGGCCCGTTCAACTTCTCCGGTCGAGTGTTGTATTATGACAACAAAGAAGGTCAGTACTATGATCCTAGGTCCGACTTCTATGTAGAGCAGGATGAAATGAATCAAATTCATGCAAATTTGATAGCCAAAATTTGACGATAAATGGGCTTTCTGCTATAATAGAATCTTAGACAGTAAAGAAAAGGACTACGAAATGACTACAGAATTCAAATCTTGGGAAGAGTTGTCAGAGTTGGAACAAGCCCGTGAAATCTACTGGGATATGTACAAGGACGCTTACGGTGTTCGCCCCCGTGGTGTTGACACTGGTTCTTGGACTTTGGAGACATTCCTCAAGGAATTTGGATACTTGAATATTGTCATTGAGCGTGAAGAAAATAACCGCAAAGAAGCCGAGTCTTCTGCAACTGTTGTTTTTGAACAACGCATTCAGTCACTAATCGAGTTGGGTGCCAAGGACCGTGCAACAGCAATGCGCTGGATCCACGAAGCTGAGGACACTAATGGCGATGATGAGTACTTGTGCTATACACTGGGCTTGCCCTATCAGTATTTTCGTAAGGCCGCTTAAGGCTTAAAATTTGACAATAAATGGGCAATGTGCTATAATACTTGTATAGATTGATTAAAGGAGCTTACATGATTGAACGTGATACAGAACACAAATCTGCTGGCAAATTCGCTTTCTTTGCGGCCCGTGATGCAAGTTTGAAAAGTGCAGTTAATGCAAGTCGTTTTAGTGATAGTCAAAAACTACGTGCAGAGCGCATGAAGTTGGCCCTTGAAATGGTGTATGCCGCTGAACAAGTGTCTATTACAAATTGCAAGAAATGGATTCGTGTGAAAGTTCACAATGCAATCGTTCGAGATCGCAAGAATTTGCGTTTGCTTGAACAAGATTGGGCAAATGAAGGTACCACGAAAGTGTTCACTAATCAAGGTGTCATCTATCACGTGGCTTGACAATAAATGGCAAGTGTGTTATAATATATTCTTATTCAGTTAACTAAAGGAAACTTATGTCTAGCATCGTTCGTATCACTTCAGGTTCTTATCGCAATGAATCTATCAAAGGTGAAGTGTTCACACTAGTTAAAGGTTATCAACTTGGAAATAAAGGTGGTTTTGTGACAGTAAAAAATGAAGGTCAGTTCCCCGGTCGTCCCGATCAGGTTCGTGTAAACGTTGACAGTCAGTCAATGATTGAATTTGTAGCAGGACGTGATGAGGTAAAAATGGAAACACATAAAGAAACAGAAACAGAAGCAATGGACCGCATTGCAACACGTTTTGCAGTACTTGATGAAATGTCTAAGGCATGTATCAGTGGTGACATTCGTGCTATGATTGTGACAGGCCCTGCAGGTATCGGCAAGTCACACGGTGTGAATTTGCAAATGGAAAAAGCAAGTATGTTTGACAGACTTGCAAGCAAAAAAGTTCGCTTTGAAGTTGTCAAAGGTGCTATGTCAGGTATCGGCTTGTTCGCTAAGTTGTACAAATTTTCTGACGCTAAAAACGTTTTAGTGTTTGACGATTGTGATATCTGGGAAGATCAAGACGCTATCAATGTACTGAAAGGTGCATTGGATTCAGGTAAGACACGTAGAATTTCGTGGAATAAAGATTCACGTATTTTGCGTGAAGAAGGTATCCCGAATAGTTTCAACTTTAACGGTTCAATTATCTTTATCACAAACAAATCGTTTGATGCAAAGAAAGCCGGCAAGATGCAACCTCACTTAGATGCATTGCAATCACGTTGTCACTTTCTGGACCTGACTGTTGATAGTGAGCGTGACAAAATGTTGCGTATCAAGCAGGTTCATCGTGATGCTGACGGTGGCTTGTTTGTTGATTATGATTTTACGCAAGAACAGACAGATGAAATCATGTCGTTCATTTGGGACAATCACAGCAAATTGCGTGAAGTGTCTTTGCGTATGTGTTTGAAGGTTGCTGACTTAGTTAAGATTAGTGCTAACTGGCGCCAGCTAGCACAATCAACTTGCATGAAAGGTTAACCCCTGCAGTGTGCGTAACGGCAATGTCAATAAGTCCGTTTCGATAAATTTTTCATCATGCTCCTTAAGCATTTGGGGAACTTAGGTTCCCCTTTTTTGCCTATTACTTTGCTTTTTGCAAAGTGTCCTGTTATACTGATAAGATGGATTTCAAAACATTAAATGAACTTGCAACTTGGATGCTCTCTAACATTAGACTGAGCAGATATGATGACCAATTTGTAAACAATCTTACCCTTTATATTACACAACACAATAGGATCACTAGTAATCAGGACCTGTTGTTTAGAAAGGTAGCAGGTAAATATAAAAGACAATTCTCTCAATTAAAAATTGAAGTAGAAGAAGTACTTACCCGGCAATGGGATGTTAAGGTAGTAGAAAGTATTGCAGAGTATACCGGCGCGTCAATCAAAATAGAAAACAATAAACTTATTCTACGTTCTCCTTTTAACAAAAACTTTTTAACAGCACTTAAAAAGAATCCTATCTATTCATTACAATGGGTTAAAGATAACAGACAATACGAAGGTGAGTATAGTCATACCAATTTAAAAGAATTGATGTACTTAACCGCGGATCATTATTCAATATTGAATTACTGCGATACAGTTAAACAAATTGTAGATAGTCTTAGCGTATATGAGAATGTTAAATACTGGGTTCCCACTTTAGTCTACAAAGGCCATTACTATATTGCCGCAATGAATGAACATTTATATGAAGCAATCAAAGACATTGAGATAGCCGATGATTTGAAAACAATATCAACATTAGTTAAGTATGGTGTTGTCATCGACCAATCAGTCAAGGATCATTTTCTGGAAACAGAACACCCTACTAAAGTAAAACTTGCTACAGGGTTTCAATTAGAAATTGAGATGAGTGATTCTAAACTAGCAGTAGACTGGTTAGAAGAATTTGGGTGTGATGCTATATGTGAACCCAAAGCATTTTTGGTTAGCTCTAAATTAGATATACACGATACGAGTATTAATGTGTGTAAAAATCCTAAAGACTTGAAAGATTATATTAATCCTGTTATAGTATATCAACGCGGTAGCTTTTCACTAGTCAATGAAAAACCAATGAAGTTATTTAAAATAATTAAATTCGTAAACTCGAACCCAATAGATTTAGGACCTAAATGAAAGAATGTAAGTTAATAATTAGAGATGAAGTAAACGTCAAGCTTGAGGGACTAGAACTAGGAGACCGTAAAACGTTGATGAAAATGTTTGAGTATGAGATACCTGGTGCAAGGTATCTTCCTGCGGTAAGGTTAGGTAGATGGAATGGCAAGATGAGCTATTTCAGTCTAGGAGGTAGCACATACATTAATCTATTACCTGAGATTCTTCCATTACTAGATCAGGCAGGATATGACATTGAACTAGACGATACTAGAGATTATCAAACAACATTCGAATTTGCTGAAGTGTCCGAGGATACATTCAAACATAAGAATTGGCCTAAAGGTCATCCGCAAGAAGGCACCCCTGTACAATTGCGTGACTATCAAATTACTATCGTTAATAACTTTCTAAAGAACCCGCAATCATTACAAGAAATTGCTACTGGTGCAGGCAAAACATTAATGACTGCCGCACTTAGTTATAGCGTTGAGAAGTATGGTCGTAGTATTGTCATTGTCCCAAACAAGTCATTAGTAACACAAACAGAAGCAGACTATATTAATCTAGGATTAGATGTTGGTGTATACTTTGGTGATCGCAAAGAATACAACAAGACACATACTATTTGTACTTGGCAGAGTCTGAACAACATGCTTAAGAAAACTAAAGCCGGTGAAGCTGAAGTAGAGATCGGTGACTTCATTGAAGGCGTTGTTTGTATTATGGTTGATGAAGTTCATATGGCAAAAGCAGACGCACTTAAAACATTGCTCACTGGTGTGTTTGCTAAAGTGCCCATTCGTTGGGGATTGACTGGAACTATTCCTAAAGCAAAGTTTGAGTCACAATCATTGTATGTTAGTTTAGGTAATCTAATCGGTAAACTAAGTGCAAGCGAATTGCAAAATCAAGGTGTATTAGCACAATGTCACGTAAATGTCGTACAACTTAAAGATGATGTAGAGTTTAGTAATTACCAAAGTGAGTTGAAACACTTACTTGAAGATACACACAGACTGGACGCTATCGCTGAATTGATTCTTAAAATTAAAGAAAGTGGTAATGTATTGGTTCTAGTAGATAGAGTTAATGCAGGTAAGGAATTAGTAAGCAGATTACCTGACAGTGTGTTTGTCAGTGGTGCTACTAATATGGTTGATAGGAAAGAAGAATATGATGAAGTTGCTACTAGTACGAATAAAATTATTGTTGCGACTTATGGAGTTGCGGCTGTTGGCATTAATATACCTAGGATATTTAACCTTGTTTTGTTGGAGCCAGGAAAGAGTTTTGTTCGGGTTATCCAAAGTATTGGACGTGGAATTCGAAAAGCAGAGGATAAAGACTTTGTACAAATTTGGGATATAACAAGTACATGTAAATTTGCTAAACGACATTTAACACAGCGTAAGACGTTTTATAAAGAAGCAAATTATCCCTTTAGTCAAGAAAAATTAGATTGGACAAAAGTAAAATGAAAAATTTAACAATAGTTGGTGGCGGGTCAGCAGGATGGTTAACTGCATTAATAATGCAAGTCTACCAACCAACAAAACAAATCACTGTAATAGAAAGTGACGAGATTGGAATACTAGGTGCAGGCGAAGGAACAGTCCCTCACTTTATAGAAGTACTAGATAAAATTAACATACCAGTATCTGAAATTGTAAAACACTGTAAAGGCACACTCAAAAATGGTATTAAATTTACCAACTGGAATGGTGATGACAAGTTTTATTACCATTCATTTGCCCCTCAGGTAGGTTTACATTTCAATGATTTAAATTCTGTGTTTTATAACAAAACAGCAATGAGTATTGTTGCTAACTTATACTACAACGAAGATTTTCAAGAAATTAACTTTGCTGGCAAAATATCTGAAAAACATCGTGTCCCGTTTGTGCCAGCTAACAATATTAATGCGTATAATACTAATCCAATGCATCGGTTTACTGCAAATGGCACTATTGGTATGCATTTTGATGCAAGATTGTTAGCTAACTATCTTAGAGATGTTGCTATTCGTCGCGGGATTAAAAGAGTCGAAGGCAAGATTATTAAAATTAATTCTAGTATTGATGGCAATATTGATTCACTAGTACTAGGTAACAAACAAATTGTAAAATGTGATTTTGTATTTGACTGCTCGGGATTTAGCCGACTAATAATCGGTGAGCATTTCAAAGCTACTTGGAAAAGTCATAGCGATATATTGCCAGTGAATACCGCAGTACCCTTTTTTATCAACAATACTGATAAATTTGTTGAACCTTACACCGAAGCTATTGCTATGAAACATGGATGGATGTGGAAAATACCAGTACAAGGTCGTTATGGTTGCGGATATGTGTTTGATGATACTACTACAGATGTAGAAAGTGCCAAACAAGAAATTAAAGAATATGTTGGGCATGATGTAGAATTCCCAAGAACATTTAAATTTAATGCCGGGTGTTATGAACAAATATGGATTAAAAATTGTGTTGCCATTGGGCTATCATCAGGATTCATTGAGCCGTTAGAGGCCACTAGTATATGGTTATCCACTAGTATGCTATTAGATTTGGCAGACAATTTTGATAAATTAGAACATATGAATTCAGATGATATAGCTGATTATAATCAAAATTTTCTAACTCGCACACAGGACATTGTTGATTTCATAGCATTGCACTACATGAGCAAACGCAATGACAGTGAGTTCTGGAACAAATATAAACAAATACAACAATCAACATACCTAACCTCTTTAATCAACAAGTGTCATAGAACCCCTACCACTTTTGCTGATGTTAAAAACAGTAGTTTTTCATTACCAAGTTGGATGGCAATTTTGATTGGCATAAAACAAATGGAAAAAGCACACGTTAACAATTTTGTTAAATCAAACAACTTGTTGCCTTTCTTAGAAAGTGCTTATAACCCGTTTAAACGCAATCAGGATCATGTGGCAACAAGTTGCGTGGATCATGCTGAGTTTTTGGAACAATTAAAAACTTGACATACATATAAGAAAGTGCTATAATAATACTATGCGAATATTAACCCTAGACAACGAATTCTATAACCTAGAAACACTACCCGAAGAGATTGATGACTTGCGTTTTGCTATCCTAGATAACAGTAACCCAAGCAACGTAGACTATCACTACATCCCATTAATCTTTTTAGAATCCTTTAACAGTCCTGCACTTGTATTGAAGATAGGCAACAGCACAATTAAAATGCCAATTGATTGGCAAATACTTATTGGCGAACAAGAACACGGAGACCTAGAAACATTACCACTAACAAGTATTAATGATAGGGGATTCAATGCGTTTGAGTTTAATCCGTTGACAAGTTTCGGCCCATCATTTGTACCTATTGAGATTGTAGATATTTACCATGATGTAACTTGGTATGCACCTCGATTAAAGAACGGACAATTCTTGTGTGTACCACTAGATGATGGACCTAAACCAAGATGTGTATATTTTGTAAAAGAAATTAGTCGTAACTGCGAGATTGTAGATTATAGTCAGGCATTCTAATGGCAACTAAAAAAGCATCAGTACCTAAAGAAGAAAAATTTGAAGGTCAAGATTTTGATTTGTTCGAGGCATTAACTGCACTCGACAGAAAAGACTATGGTTATTATGACAGATTAACAGAAGAACAGCAAAAGAAGTTCGTGCCCTACATGATGACTCACTGGATGAGTGCAATAAAAGGTAGTGGGGATATTCAGGGTTACTATTTGCGCAGTGTAGACTATAATGCAAATAAACACTTGTTCAACGAATATGTACAGAAGCATCCTAAACTACAGTGGCTGATGTTGTGTGCAAGTAGTCCGGGATTAGGTAAACAGTTCCATCAGTGGATACCCCACATGAGTACAAAGGCAAGTGAATTAAAAGAAACACCCAAGCCAAAAGACCTTAGAGATTACTATCAAAAGATTTATCCTAAGGCAAGCGAAGCAAATCTATATGCAATCAGTGAAGCATTTGTAGAGGAGCATAAAAAGAAAGTATATCTAGCAAAAGTTTATCCTAATCTTAAAATTAGTGATATTGAATTATTAAGTCAAATGATAACAGATGATGATATTAAGCAGTATGAAAAAGACAGAGGCAATTAAACATCAGTGTGAATTCTGTGACACAGAATTCGTGCGTGAATCTAGTTTCCTAAAACATATTTGTAAGTACAAACATCGTTGGATAGAAAAAGACAAGCAAGGAAATCGTATTGGATTTCAAGCTTGGTTACAGTTCTATTCAAAAACAAGTATGAGTTCATCAAAGAACCGTACATATATTGAATTTATTAAAAGCCCCTATTACACTGCGTTTGTTAAATTTGGAACTCACTGTTCTGAAATCAATGCAATCAATATAAGCATGTTTGTTGAATGGTTATTGAAGCACCAGATTAAATTAGATACGTGGTGCAAAGATACAGTGTACGACAAGTATCTAATTGAACACTTACGCACTGAAGATCCGTATGATGCAATTTCCAGAAGTGTCGAATATACTATAGTGAAAGCTGAGGAAGAGGGAATACTAAGCAAAGACTATTTGCGTTATGGTAACAAGAATAAAATTTGTTATGCAATTACTACTGGAAAGATTAGTCCATGGATGTTGTATCAGAGTAATAGCGGTGTGCAATTTTTAGATACATTAAATTCTGAGCATGTGACAATGATTATTGGTTATATTAATCCAGAACAATGGGCAATCAAGTTTAAGCGAGATCCTGAAATTGCAAAACAAATTGAAGTTAGCAATAAAGAGATTGAAAAGATTGTTACAATCATTAATGAAATTGGAACAAAAACTAACGTGATAAATGATATTGTTTTTCAAACTAAGCTTCTATCTTTTAATGCTTCTGTAGAGGCCGCCAGAGCAGGCGAAGCAGGTAAAGGGTTTGCAGTTGTTGCAGAAGAAGTTGGAAAGCTTGCATCAATGAGTGGGGCCGCGGCCTTAGAAATTGGCCAGATTTTAAATGGAAGTATTCAGACAGTTGAAAACATTGTGAGAGATTCAAAAGATAAAATTGGAGTTCTTACAGAGCATGGAAAGAAAAAAGTTGATAGTGGTATCAAGGTGGCCCACGAATGTGAAAATATTTTAAATGATATTGTTCACTCTGTTGCGAGTGTTTCTAAAATGGTTAATGAAATCTCAAACGCCAGCCAGGAACAAGCACAAGGTGTAGATGAGATCACTAAGGCGATTGCTCAACTCGATCAAGTGACTCAGCAGAATACAGCAACTTCGTCTGAGTCTGCAAATTCAGCCGAGGGTCTGTCTTCACAAGCGATGATGTTAAATGATCTAGTTCTAAGACTATCGCAGACGATTGAAGGGCAAAAAGATTCAAATGAGAAAGTTGTAACTAAAAATTCCATCAAGCCTAAAGTAGAAAAGAAAGTTGAGAATATAACGCTTGCACCTCTGAATAATGATAATAGATTTGAAGAAGTGTAGCGATAAACGGACACGTCCACGAATGGCGGAAGTGTCCGTTTATTTATTTGCCTTTTTGTCTTTCAGCTCTTTGCTCAAAGACACTCCAGATAACTCTGGCAATTGGTCCAATTGGACGATTCTTGGGTTTCATCAGGCATAGATCGAGATTGATCTTGCTGCAAATATTTTCATCAATAATCACCAGGTCTTTTTCCTCTGCAATTTCTAAATTAGATAATCGCCCCCATCCTAATCCATTGGTAATGAGCTGACGTTTCGTATGATGGTCAGGGACAAAAATCTTAGGACCAATCCCTTCAATAAATTGAGGCATCAATGCATCTGGTTCTTCATCAAGGTCATTATTGAAAACTAAAATCTGAGCATTCTTTACCAGCAAACTATCATCGGCCGTTCTTTTTTCCTGAAGAAGTTTTCTTGAAACAACCGGGATAAGAGTTACTGATTCAATGAGAATTTTTTCTATGGCACTTTCAGATGAGGGGCTCATTGCGAGAGCGAGATCAACTTTTCCATCAATTAAGTGTTGATGACTGCGATGAAGAATTGTTTTATCTAAAATAAGTGTCACGGGAATAATTGGTCTCGCACACTCTTGCGCGATTAATTCAATGGCCTCGACAGGAACCAGTGGATCAATTGCGATACGAAGTCTTGTTTCGGCCTGATTTAACCCAAGCTCTTTGGCAACCTTCGAAGTATGCGCCGCTGCTTCTATTGTTTTTCTAGCAGAGTTTATAAAGACTGCACCAATCTCCGTGAGTTTTGGTCTGTAAGTGTTTCGATCAAATATTTGAATGCCGAACTCTTCTTCTAAGTTCTTCACATTCGCACTGAGTGCTGGTTGTGAGCGGTGTAAATGCTCGGCCGCTGCTCTGAAGCTGCCTTTCTCAATGATGGTTATAACGGCCTCTAATTGATCCAAATTCATAAATTAACCTCAAGAAACATGATCAGTATTTTGGATCATTGTAATCCAAAAATACGTCTTTTTTCTATCAAAATAAAGCCGTAATGTTGATTCATAAACAAGCTCGCAAACACAAGTGAGCATAAACACAGGGGAATTTATGAATAAGGCAAAAGCAACACCAGCAAAGAATCTTTTAAACGGAGCAGACCACGCATTAGTGATGATCGACTTCCAAAGCCAGATGGCGTTCGCAACAAAATCTATTGATACGACACTTTTAAGAAACAATGCTGCTCTAATTTCTAAAGCTGCAAAAGTTTTTAATGTTCCAACAATCTTAACAACTGTTGCTGAAAAATCTTTCTCAGGGCCAATGTTTAACGAGATCACTGACGTGTTCAAAGGACAAAAACTTTTAGACAGAACTTCAATGAACACATGGGAAGACAATGCTGTTATTGATGAAGTGAATAGAATTGGAAAAAACAGATTAGTATTCGCAGGCCTTTGGACTTCAGTATGTATCGTAGGACCTACATTATCTGCTCTTGAGCAAGGTTATGAAGTTTACGTTATCGCAGATGCTTGTGGTGATATCAGTGATGAAGCTCACTCAAGAGCAATGGATAGAATGGTTCAAGCAGGAGTTCGTCCAATGACTTCTCTTCAATACCTTCTAGAACTTCAAAGAGACTGGGCACGCACAGATACTTATGAAGCAACAACAACTGTAGCTCGTGAAAATGGTGGAGCTTACGGTCTTGGTGTTACATACGCTAAAACAATGTTCAACGCTCACGAAGGATAATTTTATGATGACGTATCTGCTGTCTTTAGGCGCAGGATTACTTGTCGGAATTATCTACTGCTTATTAGGAGTGCGCTCTCCAGCGCCTCCTTATATAGCATTAGTTGGGTTACTTGGGATGTTGATTGGAGAGCAGTTTTTTCCAATCGTCAAAAGCAGGTTTCAAAGTCACAATGAAGTGAAAAATGAAATCAGCATTAATAAAGAAATAAACAAGGAAGAAGGGCGATGAAAAATACTAAAGAAACAATTTATTTTAACGGAAAAATTACAACATTAGATCCTTCAATGAAGGAAGCGACGGCCGTGTCGGTTTCGGGAGATAAAATTGTTGCTGTTGGTACGGACAAAGACCTTCTTCAAGCTAAAAAAGATGGAGTTGCTGTTGTCGATCTAAAAGGTCGTCGCATGATTCCTGGATTAATTGACAGTCACATTCACGTTATCCGTGGTGGACTTAACTACAATATGGAACTTCGTTGGGATGGAGTTGATTCACTGGCAGTTGCAATGCGTATGCTTAAAGAGCAGGCAGAGAGAACTCCAGCTCCACAATGGGTTAGAGTTGTTGGTGGATTCACTGAGCATCAGTTTAGAGAAAAACGTCTTCCAACATTAGAAGAAATTAATAAAGCAGCACCTGACACTCCGGTTTTTATCTTGCACTTATATGATCGTGCTCTCCTTAACCGCGCAGCACTTGTTGTTTGTGGATTTAATAAAAATTCACCAAATCCTCCAGGTGGAGAGATTCAACGTGATGCTAATGGAAATCCAACTGGTGTGCTTTTAGCGAAACCGAATGCAATGATTTTGTATTCGACGTTAGCTCAAGGGCCTCAGCTTCCACTTGAATACCAAAAGAATTCAACTCAGCACTTTATGAGAGAGTTAAATCGCTTGGGAGTAACTGGTGTTATTGATGCTGGTGGTGGATTTCAAAATTACCCTGATGATTATGAAGTTATTAAGCAACTTCATGCAGAAGAGAAATTAACTTTAAGAATTGCTTACAATCTTTTCACGCAAAAACCAAAAGAAGAAGTTCAGGATTTTAAGCGTTGGACTGAAACAGTAGAGATGGGGCAAGGAGATAACTTCTATAAGCACAATGGTGCAGGTGAGATGTTGGTATTCTCTGCAGCGGATTTTGAAGATTTCCGTGAACCACGTCCAGACCTGGCATCAACTATGGAAGAGGATTTAGATAAAGTTGTAAGACTTTTAGCAGAGAAGCGCTGGCCGTTTAGACTTCATGCTACTTATAACGAAACGATTGATCGTGCACTCGATGTCTTTGAAAGAGTTAATAAGGATACTCCTTTTAATGGACTTCACTGGTTCTTCGATCACGCTGAAACAATCTCACAAAAGAATATTGATAGAGTAAAGGAGCTGGGAGGCGGAATCGCCGTTCAACATCGTATGGCCTATCAAGGAGAGTATTTTGTTGAGAGATACGGAGCAAAAGCAGCTGAGATTTCTCCTCCAATTCAGGAGATGATTAAAGCAGGTGTTCCAGTTGGTGCAGGAACAGATGCAACGAGAGTTGCAAGCTACAATCCATGGATGAGTTTATATTGGTTAACTGCAGGTAAAACTGTTGGTGGATTAAAAATTTATCCGGATGAGAGATGTCTTGAGCGTGAAGAAGCATTAGGGCTTTGGACAATCAGCAATACATGGTTTTCGAATGAAGATGGTGAAAGAGGTCAGATTAAAGCAGGAATGCTTGCTGACATGGTTGTGTTAATCTACGACTATTTCAAAATCGATCTTGAA